>JAGDQP010054914.1:0-13247 GCA_022664845.1 Lepisma saccharinum
ATCTTATGATCACTCAAGATTTTGAAACTGTTCAGAACAGACACGTCTTGCAGAATTTCCCTGTTATTCGATAGAACGTAGTCTATTTCGTTTTTGGTCCCATTTGGGCCTTTCCATGTCCACTTGCTCTGGGGCGGTTTCTTGAAAAATGTATTGAAAATGAACAGTCTGTTGACTTCTGAGAATTCCACTAACATCTCTCCTCTCTTGTTTCTTTTGCCAAATCCAAAGTTTCCCAATTTCATATCACTGGTGTGCTTGGTTTCTACTTTCGCATTGAAGTCTCCCAATATAATTTTGTAATGCGATTTGCCACTATCCAAAATCTTTTGTATCTCCTCGTATAGGTCATCGACTTCCTCCTCCGGGTGTGAGGTTGTTGGAGCATACACTTGTATAATTTCCGTACTGTATCTCTTGTTTATCTTTATTACTACCCGGGCGATTCTATCTGAAATTCCTTCAATTTCTGTGATCTGTGTCTTCACGTCTTTATTAATTATAAAGCCAACGCCTGTCGGTTTACCATTTTCTGTTCGTTTGAAGTAGAACGTGTGCCCTGACAGTAGTTCCAACTGGTCTTCATTCTTCCTCCACACTCCTGATATTCATATGATGTCCCACTTAATCCTCTTAAGTTCATTCTGCAATTCTTCTAATTTGTCTTCTCCTGCAAGTGACTGAGAACGGCCACGTGTAGGTCCGTTCGAGTTTCCGTGTCGGTGTCCTGGCAGTCTACAGTCCAAACCCGGGCATTTTGACCCTCTGACTTCCTGCAGGACTGACCTCTGCCGTTGCCAGCTGCATTCCGTCCTCCGAGGCGGTTTCCTTGCTTGTACCATCATGTGTAAAGAAAGGAGAGGTGCTGACATTTGACTCACCACGCTGTCTGCTAATGCGGGTTGGTGAGCAACCCATCCATGTTCGTTCGCCAAGCAGTTGCTTGGGTACTAACAGGCCCAACGAGGTGGACATTAGGCGTCTACCTCGGTCGGATTCCTTAAGCCTTAGCAAGAGGAATTAAGGGATCTCCTCCCAGTTAGTAGCAGAAGCCTTTTGGGGCGGCGTTTACCTTATATCAAGTTGAACTAGAATTAACAGTAATTGTTTATACCTCAATGAAAAACGGATAATCAAACTATTAATTTTCATAACAATAATACGCTTTTAAATGGATCACTAAAAGTTATGGGAAATGTGTACAGCAGACTTATTAGTTCGCTTCAAGAGGAAAGTAGCACTGAGACCTACTACACGAATTATAGTATTTTCAAGAAATATATTTTAATAAAATTAACAGAAAAACACATTCCTATTATAATTTACAAAATACCAAGTCTCTATAATACAGAGTTACTAATAACTTCAACAGGATGTTCACTGACTGAAATTTACAGCCAACTTGAATTTCATTTATCACCGAGACTTTAAGAGATAGATAATAATACTGGAAATCATGGTAAAAGAGTACAGTTGTTCGAAATAGTTTTAGTCCTACTATCCTGAGGCAACGAGCTGAAGGTTACACTTATCCTGAAACATTTTTACAAAAAAAGTGGAATTCTTCATACCATTGATATTAATGCAAATGGTGGTTCTATATAATTATACTTCTAGGTACCAAACCAAATCTTGTAAAATCTGTACTTTTAGTACAATTTGGACACATTTGAAACAAAACTCTGCATAGGCCTGCTGGAGCTGAACGACACCTTAGACTACATACAGAACAAGTAAACAGTTAGAAGAGAAGCGAAAAAGCGAGGTTGATTCCATCGCGAAGCTCCAGCAACTCATCAAGAGCGAAGCTGGTCCCTCTTGGCCAAACTATAGCTTGAGAGGTGACTTTGAAGAATACTTCAGAACACTGCGCAAGCTGCTTCACAAACGGGATGTTGCCCAGCATTACAATCAGGAAAGGAATACGAGTCACAAGGCCCTTAATGAGACTCCAGAAACCTGATTTGAATTTGGTTTAGTTTACCAAGGCACCAGCTAAGTTCACCAAGCCAGTTTGGTTGGGTTCAACAAAACACCAGAACTGGTGTGTGCGTTTGCTACAAGACCCACCGCTAATCGCATATAAGAAACCAAAGAACATGAAACAGTACCTAACACAAGCAGCCTTCACACAAAATAACTGACGATGTTCAAGATACCATGAAAGAACCCAGAGTACAACAGTAAGCCGAAGCACATAAGCGAAAGAGAGAACTGTCACTGACAAACATTAAAACGGCTGTTTCTTTTTTTTTTTACTAAAACCTATTAGCATGCCCACAAAATATAAGAGAAGTGGAGAAAACAGGAGTTGAAAAACATTTAAGTTAATCAAGTGAATGATGGTATTACAGAATGGAGAGAGGCTGGACACCATCAAAGAAACCGACATAGTAATAAGCCAACCTCAATACCAAAAAGGAAAATGAGGAAGATGTACCAAAGATAAAAAAGAACAGAGCTGCGACAGAAGCCAAAAGATGATCTCAAAACTAAAACGCTGAAAAACTACGGGAAATAACCGAAAAAAGTGTGTTTATAAATTCTAGGACAAATCAGAGAAACAAATTGATCTAAAACTAGAGTTTAAAGGAAAACTGATAAACTTGAACAGCAATGCTCAAATAGAGTTCGTAGAAACATACATACACGGAGGCTACACGAAGTGTCAGGGTTCGATTTACATGAAACTTGGTACACATATAGGGATGTGTATTAACATATATATGTTATTAACATATATGTGTATTAACATATATGTATATTCCAGCTGCTATTAAAGTGTCTGCTACGAATTGTAAGCCAGGGAAGAAATGCAAAATGTGATGCACAGGCAAAGCGGACAATGTGTACATGTGTCATCTGCTGTATATCCCAAACGGTTAAATAATCTCTATCATGTGTTAGTGTGTATTAGAGACCAACTAGAAGCAGTTAGTGTACAAATGAGTGCGCATGGAAAGGCAACAGTTGAAGAACAGACAATAGCAAGATCGATTGTGCAGATTTACTTGAATATATCTGTAGTGATATTGTGGACGGGTTTCAAACGAAGTAGATGAGTCACTGGAACCTGTTTGAGCAGATTTTGTCTTCTTATATGTGGAAGGTGACCTTTAAGACAGCGACGCCGCTGACGACGAACCGCAACATTGGCTATTACCCACCACCAGCAAAACAGTCAAAGGAGCACAAAAGAATTTCATTGGAAGGCAAATTAAACGCTGTCGAATTCTGGCATTACGTAAAGAAAGGTCCACACATGCCATTGTCTACAGTACAAAAAACGTATCGATATGTTGATAGTGAAAAGTTGTACTGATGGAAACAGGAGATTCGAGCAGCGGTTATCGAAGTGCAATTGCAGTGCATGATCTGTTATGTACCTTATCTGTTATGCCTTTCACGAATTAAACCCCTTCAACTATAGCAACTAATGTCATGTGGTTCCTTTCCTTATTGTTAGATTGTGTATGGTTTCACACTACTGCACTTTTCACTTCACAATGTAGTTATTTCACGTATTCTACAATCCCCCGATAACGAGATATGTTTCGGATTCGATTTTCCGAATCTTTCCAACATCTTTGTCACTGAATTCCTCTGCATTATGATTGTCTTCTTGCCTGATCTCGAACAGCTGACATATTGGTGCTTTATACATGGTGGCTTTAACTCTTGAAGACATATGTAGAGTATTGGGAATAATTTGCTGACGCTGTACTTGCTGACAACACTTTTGAAACACCGGATTATATCTTATTTATCACAGCAATGTACTGTGCCCTTGCGCATTCGATGTTCTGTAAAACATCTTCGTATATTCTTCGCAATTTCTGCACTCGATTACCACTGCGCGAATCTCTTGTTCCCACCTGTGCAATTACTTTTAATGATCAACGTGCGAACCGATACTGTTTTTGTACTGTGGACAATGACATGTATGCACCTTTTTTTACATAATGCCAGAATGCGACAGCGTTCAATTTGTCTTCCAATGAAATTCTTTTGTGCTCCTTTGACTGTTTTGCTGGTGGTGAGTAACCGCCATCGTTGCGTTCGTCGTCAGCAGCGTCGCTGTCTTAAAGGTCAACTTCCACGTATAGGAAAACAAAATCTGCTCCACAGTGATTCATCTATTTCGTATGAAACCCGTCCACAATATCATTGCAGATAAGTATAATTTGCACAATCGAGCTTGCCAGTTTCTGTTCTTCAACTGTTGCCTTGCCATGTGCACTCATTTGTACACCAACCGCTTCTAGTAGGTCTCCAGTACACACTAACACATGATAGAGATTCATTGGCGACATGTTCATGTTCTATATGACCGTTTGAAATATACAACAGATAACGCATATGTCCATTGTCCGCTTTGCCTGTGCATCACATTTAGACTCAATTAGACCCCAATTTTGAGGAAATGGGCCACTTCACCCGGTAAAGACGAGTGGGTTGTCATTTTATTCCATTTTCTGTCCACATGAAGAAAATGAGAGCCCGGAAATCAATTTTGGTAGCTTTCATAGTTTTTGGCGGGAAAATTTGTTGTGGAAGGGGGAAATTTTAAATAGGTAAAGGCCTTCATATTGGCGACGCTGATGCCCTTCCTAATTACCCGACAGTTATATATTCATTGGAAAGCTTATAAAACAGAGATTCGAACGGTATATCATGTGTTCCCATTGTGCTTCATATTTAAAGGAAGACGAAGGTGAAACCTGAAATTTTACGGAAAATCCGATTTATTAATAATTCACAGGCAGTTGGCAACACTTACAGTGATCGTACGCCTGCGAAAAAATCCAGCATATACCGTAGGTATTCCCGCCAGACATATGCAACAATCAAAGTTTGGTGCCGCACAAGATAAGAAAAAAATCGGAGAAAGAAAAAATTGTCTTTGTGATTGCCTTCTACATTGGGCTAATGAAGAATATGTCCCTCTGACTTTTCTGCCACTTCGGCTACGACTATACAAGTGAAACTTCGTTATCCCGTATGTTGCTCACTCACAACAATTGTGATAAAAAATCAAGCCCCTTTGCGCAATTATCTGCGGATCTATGGCGTTTTGATTTATTACAGACCCGCGGTGATTGCTATTTTTTGAAGAAAATTACGCTAGTAAAAATTGCAACTTTTCCCTTTGCCCTTCTAGCCGGAAAAAACATACAGACAGTATATTACCGCTTAGGTTAGTTCTTGTCATTTTAGGCCGTTTTGTTTCATAATATGAGACCCGGAGCCCGATCCTTCCTGTTTACGACAGCCTTCTGGATTATCTTTCTTCGTATATGTAATAAAGGAGCTTTCCCCTCTTCTTTATGTAGTTCTGTAAGTGTACCAGTGTTTTGTGATTTTGGTTTCGTTGTAGCGGTTTGCCGTATTCCCAGTTAACTTTATTATTTTGTCCTGTGAGACTTTTTGTGCTCACATGTTTGACCATCAACCGGTATGTGTGTATCAACTCCTCTCAGACTCTTAGGTACTATTCTTTTTCTTTTCGGTATTCTGGTTTGGGTGGATCACGATTTCAGCCGTCTGTCGGTAGTGACTGTGGTTCTTATTTTAGTATTCTAAGTTTGTCTTTATGCAGTGGCAATTTGTGTTAGTGGTGAGCCAGCCCTATCAGCCTTCGGAGTCCCAACTGTTACGCGGTTGGGCCAACGTTGGCTCTACGTCGGCCTGACGACGTTCGCTCATAGGAAGTAACGTTCATGATCGAGTTCTTGGCTGCTTGACCTACGGTATACCTGTTGGTTACATCTCTTTCCATGTTCCTCTTGTCTGTTTGGTTGGTCTTCCACTTGAAGGAGTTTCCCTTGTTTCTGGTCTTTTCCGGTTCATGTGATCTCTAACACATCGTTTTGGTCCTAAAAACGGCCGATTTTTGTCTTTAATTACACTTTTGTCGTTCATTTAGTTTATTTGTGTCGTGAATTGCATTGGCAAGCCCCATATAGGTTTACAGGTTAGTATTCAGCATAGGCATCTTAGGGCAGATGCTTACGTAGGAAACAGATACGGATTGTTACAGTAGTTGTGCCTCGTTTTTACAATAATTTCTTTCCACCATATCTAATGCAGTTTTTACATTATAACAATCTACTCCGTGTATTAATGTAGGAGGTAGTGGGTGGAATATTTCACATTTGGAGTGAACTTTTACCCTTTCCACTATGTATTTTGAGACAACTTTTCTGTTGTGTGTTCAAGACTCTTTGGTTTATCACAATTTTTTGGTAGGAGATTAAAAAATCTTCATATGTGTTGAGTATAATCTTTTGTTTCCAGTTATTTTTACAGATAGTTGGTTTCTGTCTCAAAACTCTCACATGATAATGTCATAATAACTTAGGCATTTGCAATGTTTTATTTTAGCGTTATATTTTTCTAGGCAGTCACAGTTTAGTAGAGGTCTCATGGTCCTCTTCTTTGTTGTGATGAGCAAGGGCCTCCTGCATTTCTTGTTCTTTGAGTCAGTTTTTCACTGAGTTTGTATTTTTAGGACCAAAACAATGCATTAGAGACCGCATGAACCGGATACTTACAATGAAGCTCGGTTAATGAAGCAACAATTATCAGATCTGAACAAGGGAATCGGGAAACCGGAAAAGCCCAGAAACCAGGGAAACTCCTCCAAGTAGGAGACCAACCAAACAGATAAGAGGAAAATGGAAAGATGTGTAACCAACAGATATACCGTAGGTCAAGTAAGCAAGAGCAGGATCATGAAGATGACTGGCTGACCACTATCACAAATTTTCTGCATGAAGACGAACTTAGAGTACTAAAATAATAAATACAGTCACTACCACCAGACAGCTCAAATCGTGATCTACACAAACCAGAATACCGAAGAGAAAAAGAATAGTACCTAATGAAAAATTAAAACCTCAGACTCTAAGAGGAGTTGATACACATATTTATTTCTTTGGTACCTATTACAGTAGGCTTACATAAGTTCCATTACATGATATAAGACACTACAGCTACATATGGATCGCTGGCCAAACATATGATCACAGAAAGCCTTACAGGATAAAACAGTAAAGTTAACCGGGAATACCGGCAAACCGCTAGAACAAAACCAGAATCAGAGAACGCTGGTACACTTATAGAACTACATAAAGAAGAGGGGAAAACTCCTCTATTACATATACGAAGAAAGAGAATTCAGAAGGCTGTAGGGAGGACCGGGCTTCAGGTCTCATAAGGAAACAAAACCGCCTAAAATGACAAGAACTGACCTAAAGGGCAATATACTGTCTGCGTGGTTTCTCCGGCTAGAAAGGTAATTAGTCGTGCCAAAAGCCAAAAAATGATGATTTGGTATGAAATGGGGGGACCAGATAAAACTTTCAGCACTTGTACACTGACATGTATAGAGCACGAAAATACGTGATAGACATTAAAGAAAAGTAGCTATCCAAGATGGCGGCCATTCATAATGGCGGCCGACGCTATTTATTAAAATTAACATATCTCGGCTACGAGCTATCCGATTTCCATCATTCTTTTTTAAAATTAAAGATATTTTTATTAGCTACATTTTTGGTTATGAGCAATATTTTCGTAAATCTAATAATTTTTCAGTTAAATGTAAAAAGGTTTCATTTTAGCCTAAAATATTTTCTTATTTAATATTTTTTTCAAACGATTGGGTTTAGATAAACCTATGTCCTTACACAATATATAGCATGTAACTTAGGCTTTAATTTAAAAAAGATCAATTAAGTCCGACAAGTATAACCAGAGATATAGACAATTGATTGAAAATTTCTACAGTACGAGTTAGAATTATGGAGGCACTAATGCGTGTAGAAGCTACATGATGTTTTGGTATAAAATGCAGGGAACAAATAAAACTTTCAGCTCTTGAACACTAGTCTATGAAGCGCACGAATATGGGTGATAGACATCACAAAACGGAAGTTATTCAAAATGGTGTCTATCGCCAATTCTCAATGTTACGAGATTTCGATGGTTCCTTTTTTAAAATGAAAGTTCATTTCTTTGCCTTCAATTTTTATTAAGAGCAATATTTTCATAAATATAATAGAGATTTTTGTTACATTTAAAAATGTGCATTTTAACCTAAATTATTTTATTTAATATGTACTTAAGAATATTTAGTTTTGGTTTATTAAGTGAAATAAAAAAATAAAAAATGTTTATTATTTTCTTATTTAAGGTCTTATTAGGAAACGATATTTTTTAGATAAATATTTGCTTTCAAAATGCTGCTGAGCCGCGGTAGGTTAGTGGTTTAGCGCTTACCTCTGATGCTAGGGGTGGTCGGTTGCCTGGCCTTGTCTCCTGCTCCTGCTATATGGACTTTGTGGTGGATTAACACCGTATGCGTGGTTTTTCTCAGGCTTGTCCCGTTTCCTCCCAGTTTCTTTATTCTACCAATTCATCTCATCATCCATCCTGTCTGATCGAAAGTTGCCTAAAGGTCTTAAAATTAAATTCGAAAGACGCTTCTTTTAATATATATTTTTATTTGAGGAAAAGGGCAATAATATCCGATAATCTGGACCTTAGAAATCACTACTAAAAAAAAATTGGTTTTCTGTTGTACTGTACAAACAGGTTAAAGCATTGTGATAGGCGTTAGAAACTAACTGAAAGTACTTTATATTGGTCAAAGTGTCTCAGAAATTGATTAAGAAGGGCCGGGTGACGTTTCGTCCAAAGACATTTTGTCCATACGACATTTAGTCCAGGGATATTTAGTCCATAGACACTTCGTCCATTGGCATTTCGTCCACAAGACATTTCGTCCAACGGTTTTTTCGTCTACAAGACATTTCGTCCAACAGATTTTTCGTCCACAAGACATTTCGTCCAATAGAATTTTCGTCCACAAGACATTTCGTCCAATCGACTTTTGGTCCAACTGATTTTTCGTCCACAAGAAATTTCGTCCAATCGACTTTTCGTCCAACGGATTTTTCGTCCAATCGACTTTTGGTCCAACGGATTTTTTGTCCACAAGACATTTCGTCCAATCGACTTTTGGTCCAACGGATTTTTCGTCCACAAGACATTTGGTATAACGGATTTTTCGTCCACAGGACATTTCGTCCAGTCGACATTTAGTCCAAAGGATTTTTCGTCCAATCCATCACTCCACATACTACACCCTCATCCATATAAATTCACAGGCCAAACTACTGAAGCTACAAACACCAAATTTGGTATGAAGGTGTAGGACCATGAGTAGGTAAAGGGAAAAATCCGACGTTTTGGAAAAGTCGCCATCTTGGATCCAAAATGGCCGCTAAACCCATTGTTGTATACAATAAAGCCTAAACGGCTGGGGCTATTGAATTGAAATTTGGAATGATGGTACATTATTGCTAGTAGGTTAATATAATATTACACAATTTACCCAAAGGCACCATCTTGTATCCAAAACGGCAGACTTAAAATTTCATTTTCCACAACCTTTGAGATAGAAGCACGAAATTTAACATAAAGCTTTATCATAAGTAGTAGTTTAGGAAAATAATAAAATGTTTTGGGCAAGTCGCCATCTTGGATTCAAAATGGCCGCCCAAAAACATTTTCGACACCGTTTGAGCTAGAGAAATGAAATTTTATTTGAAACTGTGTCTTCACGTGTAAGTCATGACAATATAATCAAATGTTAAAAACGCCGCCATCTTGGATACAAAATGGCCGCCAAAACCATTGTTGCTTAGAATATACAGGCTAAACGCCTGGGGTTATTGAAATGCAATTGGTTACAAAGGTAGAATATCACCAGTAGGTTACGAAAATATTACGAGATGTGTTGAAAGACGCCATCTTGGATCCAAAATGTCTGCTTAACTCATTGTTTTATAGAATACACAGCCTAAACTACAGGGAATATTAAAATGAAATTTCGTATAGAGGTACATTATCAATAGTAGGTCAACATAATATTGCACAATTTACCCAAAGACGCCATATTGGATCCAAAATGGTGTACGTTAAACGCCATCATGAATCCAAAATCGCGGATCTAAAAATGCATTTTCGACACCGTTTGAGGTAGAGATACGAAATTTGGCATATATTTGCATTACGACGAGTAATTTAGGAAAATATTATAACATTTTAGAAACGTCGCCATATTGGATCCTAAATGACCGTCCAAAAATCATTTTCGACACCGTTTGGGCTAGAAAAATGAAATTTTATTTGAAAACGCACCTTCAAGAGTACACGACAATATAATAAAAAGTTAAAAGTCGCCATTTTAATCCAAAATGGCTGCCCGGAAACCCATTTCCTAAATTATTGAGCCTAGACAAACGAAATTTGGTATGAAGATGTACCACGGGGAGTAGGTTACAAAAATTGTAAAAAAGTACCTATGGGGACGCAACCCCCGTGGTGGGTGGTATAATTGTAATATGGAAACGCAGACCTCCAGAGAGTGTCTGATTAAGATAAAGGGAGGCGAAGCTCCCCAAACCCTGATGTTGGGAGCGCAGCTCCCACGATTTGGTATGAAGGTGTAGGACCATAAGTAGGTAACGCGAAAAATCCGACATTTTGAAAAAGTCGTCATCTTGGATCTAGAATGGCCGCTAAACCCATTGCTGTATAGAATACACAGCCTAAACGGCTTGGGCTATTGAAATAGAATTTGGTAAAAAGGTAGAATATTACCAGTAGATTACGAAAATATTACGAGATGTGTTCAAAGACCCCATCTTGGATCCAAAGTGGCTGCCAAACTCATTGTTGTATAGAATATACAGCCTAAACCGCTGGGGCTACTGAAATGAAATTTTGTCATGGTGGTATAATATCGATAGTAGGTTAACAAAATATTAAACAATGTATCTTAAGACGCCATCTTGGATCCAAAATGGCGGATTTATAAATCCATTTCCCACAACGATTTAGCTAGAGATACGACATTTAACATAAAGGTGTATCATAATTATTAGTTTAGGAAAATAATAAAAATTTTGAGAAAGTCGTTATCTTGGATTCAAAATGACCGCCCAAAAAATCATTTTCAACACCGTTTGAGCTAGAGAAATTAAATTTTACTTGAAGGTGTACCTTCGCGAGTAAGTCACGACAATATAATAAAACATTAAAGAAGTTGCCATCTTTAATTCAAAATGGCCGCCCGAAATCCCATTTTCTAAACTACTAAGGCTAGACAAACGAAATTTCGTATGAATGTGTACCATGGCGAGTAGGTTACAAAAAATGGGACAAACCTTCACTATGGGGGCGCATCCCCCTGTGGATTTGGTACAGATCGATATCAAGGGAAACAATAACCCGCAGAGTCTGGGGTGCAACTCTGACGGAGTTAAGTTAAAGTGAGGAGAAATTTCGATAGGTTGCTGACAAAGGTTGATGCACCTAACACATAAGATTGAACATTATTTAAAATAAAGAACATTTGATACGAAACAGGTGAGTGATATACTGTAATTTAATTATTTCCAATCACGTGAAATAAACTATTTGGTGCTTTTTTCAAGATTCTTGGCGATAACTGTAAATTCCGACATTTCTCAGATAGATTAGCGAATATATCAAGGAACTTTTCTAAAATATTTAAGTGTGTGCGACTCACTTCCAATCTATCTGCGAAGAATTGGTACAGTAATACGGTATATTATTTCATTATGTCTGGAACTTCTCCATCATTTTCTTCTCCCTTTTCTCTTCCTAGTTCTTCATCGGAGTAATTTAAACCTCTTTAATTTTTTTTTTTCAAATATTTTTCTAATTTCTGGTTACCGTCCCAACAGGTTTCTTAACCGCCAGTATTTGTTTTTCCCCAGCTCAAGCACTGTTCTGTTTGATTTTCTTCAATCTGTTTTCAGTAGTTTTTTACCTAACAATATTTGTGTTGTATTTTCGTACATTCTTCCTTAAGCTTTTATTTATATCTTTATATTCGATTCTAGTTATTGTATTTTCTCCCTTTCTATTTCACTTTTTTGTTCACCAAAAGTTTTGTTTCTTCCTAGATTTTACTCTCTTTTGTCATGCTACTATTTCTTTTGTTTTCTCCCTTATTATCCCGGTCAGTACATTATTTCTGCAATTGACATCTTCTTAATATTCCCTCTTCCCGGGCGCTGACTGTGTTGATTAGTTCTGTACCGGATATCTGTTTGCTTTTCTCTAGTTTCTTTTTTCAATGTAAAGCGACGACTTCCTCTTATAACCTTCTCTAATCTAGTGTTTATTTCACGTTCATCTCACTACCCAACGATCACTCGAGATTTCAAAACTGTTCAGAAGATGCAAGTCTTGACCATTTTCCCCGTTATTTGATAGAATATAATCTATTTTGTTTCCAGCTCCATTTGAGCCTTCCTATGTTCATTTCATCTGAGTTTTTTTTCTTCTTAAAAGTTGCACTCGAAATGAATCGTTTATTGGTTTCTGAAAACTTTATTAGTCTCTTTTCACTCTCCTCGTTCTTCTCTGTTGTCTCTTTTGCAAAATCCAAACTTTCTCACTTGCTTGTCACTGCTCCGCTTAGACCCTAATTTTGCCTTGAAGTATCCCATTGCTAACTTATAATGGGATTTAAAATTATCCAAAATATTCTGTAAATACTCGTATATATCTTCGACTTCTATTGCGAAGATTCCTATTCTTCAAGCGACTCAAACCTGCAAACCCTTCCGAGGACTTCTTGAGCACCCAATTCCCTTCGGCAGATTAAATACATGTATGATTGTTTGTTCGGTACAGGCTTCTAAACCGTTCAACTTACCCGCCCTAACCTCCCTTCGAAACATTATTTTATACGGACCAGTCTAGTAACTGTTGACTGGCCCGTCACGCACCTCTCTTAGAGGTTGCCGAGAAATGTAATAGCATAATTTATGGTATAACCACTAAATATACTGTGGGTTCTCATATGCATATCGAAGGATCTATCTGTACCAAATTTTTCACGGTTGCTTATTAAGGGTAGTTATATAAATAATTAATCACAGCCATATTCAATCCACTACTGGATGAGGCTTCTCCCCGAAGGGAGGAGTTGGTCTACTGCTCCCACGCTGACCAGACGGGTTGGCAGAGGAGAGCCGATTCTCTCACTGTGATCGCCACTGTCTTTTATTCACAGCAGCCCCCAATTGTCCTCACGATGCTGAGTCAACACCGAAATTTTTGAGCCCCCACCGGGAATCGAACCCGGGACCGCTTGTACTGAAGTCGAGCGCTTATATATATATATATATATATATATATAT
>JAGDQP010054915.1:0-13247 GCA_022664845.1 Lepisma saccharinum
GACTTTATTTATGACTCTTCCCCACTGTAACCAAAATAAAGAATCTTAATGAGAGAGTGTACGTGATAAGGAACCTCTTCTCTCTCCGTTTTTTTTTTCACCTACATGGGGTCGACGTTACTGATGAGCCTTCTTCACAAAGACCTCCCCGAGATTCTTCTTAACCCAATCCATCCATTTTCTAGTTGGCTCCCTTCTACTTCTTTTCCCTCCACTTCCATTGATTGCCATCACTCCTCTTTACATAGTCACTTGTTCCCCTCATTAGATGTCCGTTGCACTGTAGTCTTTTTTCTTGTATCTTCTTGGTTGTTCCTCTTAGTCTCACATTTCTCACTCTTTCTCTTTTTGTTATCCCACACATCGAGGTCAGTATTTTCATTTCTATAACATCTAATCTCTTTTCTTGTGTTTTCTTTATTCGCCATGTTTCTGCTGCGTACACCATTCCTAGTCTAATCACTATTTTGTTAACCATTCCTTATTCTTCACCGTGATTCTGCGGTTGTATGCGATAGAGAACCTGGTATATTAATGCCTTATAGTTTTCCAAATCAGTGAGAAAATTAATTCAGGCTAAATATCATGATCAGTACCTAGATAATTTGGCATAGTATTTTGAAAAAGTGGGAATAATGCTAATAATTATTATTCTTTCCAGAAGCAGGTTTACGACTTCGATGTAGAAGATAAACAGAAGTTTCCTTGGCTTTCATCTGAAGATAATGTTTCTAAGGATGGGACCTACACATTCTAGTGGGCTTTGACATTGATATTATACTAAATACAAGGTGATTTAGTTACAGTACTGCATGGTAGCTCACAGATCGACAAGGAAATGAAGCACCGTAATACAAAAATGTTGAATGATTAGAAGGAGCTACATTATCAAAGTATCCGCCATCTTGGATGGAGTTCAATTTTCTGTAATGGCAAGTACGCTACCTAACTGCGTTGGTCATAAATATCAGCTGTACTTGAGTCGTGTGATTTCGACTTCATTTGCAATTCAGAAACTTCATTGAAGAAAAAAGTCAAAACGAACCTAATACAGTTCGGTACCTGAGGAATTTTGGACAGATATTCGGACATGCAAAAAGACTCAATATGTGTATTGCTAAAGTAAGTTGCAACCACGTTATATGTAGAGAATCAATGATTTCAAAATTGAAACTGCTATAATGTTTCCATTTTGCAAGATTGCGTTATGTGCTTTTCATATGATATTTACAATTACTAGAGAATATAAAATCCCTGAATAAACTTACGTAGTGCCATTTGAATAAAATATCCTTATACAAGGTTTGCAACACTGACAATCCGTTGACAGCAGATTTTAATAAGGAATGCCATCATTACTAAAACAAATCAATTCTGTACCATTTTTAATTTATTGCGAAATATACATTTTACTTAGCATTGTAAGGAATCGCTTCTGGGTTCCAAGTTAAAACACTGTATCTTCAAAACGAAGCGGGATTCGACCAATGCTCATCAGTGCTTGTTTTTACCATGACCCAAACTATAACCTCCGAAAATTTTCGACATTTCTCTCAGCTGAAAAATATGTTTTGTTTAGGTGGGAACACATTTTTTTTCTTTCAGAACTCTTTCCAGTGGAATCAATGAAGAGAGAGTGATACAGAGAAAGAGAAAGAGAGAGGGAGAGAGAGAGAGTTGTCTGGATTTCATGCATGTGCTTTGACTGGCAATATTATTTTTTGTCAGTCTTAATGAAAAGATTTAATGAAACAGTTTTGAAGAGCCTTTAGTTCATTCAGAACATTGCTCAGCGGATAGAGAATTGGAAGATAACGTGGTTTCTTTGGAGTTTAAAAAATTTGCATCAATTAAGGGAAAACTTAGTATCAATGGAATTCCATATTTCATTACCAGTAGTAGTAGGCGGAAATCAAAACAAAAATTTTAAACTGCAGTATACGATTGAAAACTTACATATTTTTTCTACAATATTCAACGTGTTTTTCCACCCTTAAGGCTATAGATACAATTCAATTCATCATGCTTTACTCAGGGTTAGTGTTAAATGCTTCCAGTGTTTCAACGATTACTGTTAAAACTCTTCTATCTCCTTCAGTCATAAAATATTTCGAACATTTTTTGTACAAGTTTTCCTCAGAATATAGCCTACTCTGACAAGAAAATTTACCACATGAGCATAACATATACTCATTTAAGCGCAGTTTCACCTGAAAGATAGCAAGTTAGGACAGCGATATCATGTTAAATCTCCATAATTAAATGATGATGCCGTCTCCGACTTACAGTGGAGTCAAGCAGAATACACCCACCGTATATATAAGCTTTGTACGACATCATTCTGTCTTGCTTTGCCCCGTCCAAACTAGTTTTATTAGTGTACGCCTGCCCTTACGCATCAAACGTCTCCAATATTTAGAGTGCGCATCTTGTAACGAGAAGGACCCGGGTTCTACTCCCGGTGCCATCCGAAGTGACTTACCGTTTCTAAGGGTCAAACCAGGCTAATGCTGCGTTAGTACCTTGAATAAGGGCCAATCCCTTCCACAGTCTCTAATTCGGATGTATTTCTAGACAGCAATATAAACATATCTTTAATAAACATACAGTTATAGGAAAAGGTTGTTAATATGAAGCACTACAATGCAAGAATTGTTCAGATTTAGTAAAATTAACTGACTGAATGAAACTTGTTATTCATTTGTTTCCAAGAAAGCAAAGGGAATAATTACAGAAAAGTAAAATATTTGATAATTATGTCCATGAAGCATGAAAAGGGGCGTTATATACTAATATAGATAGAAATAAGTAAAACGAAATCAGCTGTAAACAGGGTCAAATAATGAAGTTCAATACACAATGTTCTCTTCGCTGAAGAATAACAATGCATCCCCCCCCCCCCCCCCCCACACACACACAATCCTCACTCTACTTATTGAGATGACCGAGTGACCACTCATGGGCTTATTTGGAACTCTTCATCTCCGAAATTTATTGACCGATCTTTTCAAATTTACGTCGATGATAACAGTTGTGCTGAAGAAGGTTTAAGAAGATTCTAATTGGTGAAAGGTTGCATGCTTTTATGACAGCGACACATCAATTAAAGCACATTCTCAAAAATTATATAAAGACGGTTAGAATTTTCAGCTTCTTATCGGTTCCATGCTAACAGAACTAACTTGTTTTACGTTCATTTCGCGTATAATTTGAGCTGACTGAACCGATTAAAACCAGTGTTGTTACGTTGAGAGAAAGAACTAAACTGAAAGCTTTAAATAAGTTAAAGTTTCACATCAGTTAATCCTTCCATTCTTACTAGCTTCTTGGTAATCTCTGCTTATATCTTCGATTATGTAAAAGGGTTTTGAATAATAATCGATGATGACCATTTGTAGGTACCAATGAGTTTGATTCCTCTAGAAAAATGTTTACCTAGGATTGTTTTATAACATAGAGCGGATGTAATATATGAACGTTTATGGTGAATGTATGTAGAAGACAATCAGAATCTACATATAGAAAAATGGTTAGTTAAAATTGAGAGAAATTTAGTCATTTGAATAAATTATCCACTGGTTTAAACGCCGATTAATTTTGTGTCAATTTTGAAAAGGGTGTATAGTCATTTTATTTAACTAACTAAATATATGTTAAGATATGAGTGCGAATGATTATTCAAATATGACTGGATATTTAAGCAAAACGTCTGGGAATAGTAATTAAAATAAAGTAAGATTTCGTCCAAAGTGCACTTTTTTGTATTTGCAGTAATAACATTTTGCAGTGATATTAATATATTTAAAAATAATCCCCGTCTCGTAGCTTAACTAGAACGTTCAGCTCTTAAAGGACTGAAGTGTTGTTCGAATCACTCTTCTACGACTTGTAAAAACAACTCACATTAATATATGCTGGAATACGTATTAATGTGCCATTATTTCTAAAATCCTTCAAGCAATTTCTTTAAACATCTGTATAGGTAACACGCAAACGCGAATTTGTCCAAAATTTGCAAAAATGAAATGCGATATGGAATGATGCTTAGAGGATCAGCGGAATATCAATACAGCATGAAAGTCACGCTAACGCGAAAATACTCAGTGATGTGAAAATGCATGTGAAAATGCATGGTTCACATATATCCATATGGCGGGCAGGGATACGTTTCCGTTGATTGTGAAGAGCTGTATGTACTGGACATATTCGCTTTTGCGTGTCACTTCCTCATAATCCTACGTTTAATTCGGGAAAGTATAACCCGATTGTATACAAACAATAATCTTCCAGTGTCTGCGATTTAAAAAAAAAATGCTGCCATCTGGTTACCACAAATATAAAATGACAATAAAACTGCATAACGTCATAGAATCATGCGTTAATATCTTCACATATTTAAATATTAATGTTATTCATTGATCGTCATCATCATCAAAATTATCATCAAGAACTCATTATAAAAGTCAAGATAGATCATTTTGCAGTTTTTTTTTGTTTTTTTTTTTGCTTTTGCTTTTTCCTGAAGTTTTTGTTTGCTTGAAATGTCAAGCCGCATCCATAAGAAAGAACAAACCGCCATGGTTTGTTGTTTTGCTTGCGCGTAAAATTAGTTCCTCTTTCGGAAAACAAAACATTGTCCATTTACTTTGTACCAAATTAAAAGAATACTGATTGACCTCCAATGCCTTATTCTTCCGTTCTTCCTCCCGATGTTTATTGAAATCATCACCAGAAAACAGCGTGAAAAACTTCAATTTCGATATCCGAATTCGGGCTCTCCTTCTCCCCTCGTTTCGCAGTTAGCTTCTGCATTCTTCTGGAATCTTGTCACTCCTCATCTGACGAATAGCGTCGCTTCGCTAGGACGCTCCGCTTTCTTCCATGTGGACCAGCTTGCCGTTTTTCAGAACTTGGTACTATTGGCAACTACCTTCTGGCGAGGGATTATTACTTCCTTCCACGGCGATCACTTATTTTTTATATTCACCGTTTTTCTTGGTGGTTTCTCCATACTCAAATATCCTCCAACTTCCCCGCTTGCTTACTCACTTCAAGCCTCGTTACTTGCTCTTGTACAGAGGAAATGCTTGTGGCTGCGGCGGGTACAGTCTCATCTGTACGTTGGTTGACGCCTAACCGTGTTAGTTGCATATTCTCCACTGGTGACACTCTTGCCTCGACTCATTCCACAGCTTGTATTTGAATGGAACAGGTAGCAACCGCTTCTGCTTGTGCTTCTTCATTTTCTTTTCAATGGTTGCTGCCAACTGTTCATTTTTCTGTCCGCATATGGCTGCGATGCTCCTCATTTCTTTGTCCACGTCTAACCACCATGCCTCAGATTCTGCCATGGACTGTCTTAACAATTGCTCTATCTGCTGGAAATACCGTTCCTGTTTCATTTGGACTTCTTATTGTTGCACCATCAGTTTTTCCTGTAGCTGTTCCAATCGCTGATCTTGCTTCATCTAAGGCTTATGTTGTATTCTTGCTAGTATTCTTGATACGTCTTCTAATGAATGGTTTCCCGAAGTACCTTCTTACCTTTCTGCGGGTGTGATCACTATTTGACATCGACTGCAAATCCATAGCTCCGCCTCCAGCACGCAATCATCGTTTACACTGTGTTGCTTCTCCCATTATCTTACTGAGATTTCGGCAAAGCTGACGTGCATCCACACGTCACATGTTCTGAACCACTGTACAATTTTCACCCCTTTATACGAGTGATCACATCATGACGCTGCTACACCCTCGTGAATGGATGCGAATTATATGTTTCATCGCATGAGACCCCTGTAATACTGTTCGTACCATTTCTGCTTCTCTTTCTTCTGTTCTGTTTGAGTCCAAGGTTGCCGTGGTCCCCACCGTCTTTCTTCTAACCACAGGGACAAGTCGTTCCCGGGTTTCGGCACAAATTATGAAGCTCTATTTCTAGACCTTACTTGTATCCAGAGACGTGGAGCGCGCCCTCTCTGGGGCTCCGTTGTTGCACTATTACACAAATACATTGAATTCAAATAAATAATGTGCAGTCTCCCTATATGGAGGTAGCTTGGATTGCCACAGCTTTATACAAAATAATTTGTGAATTCACGATGGAATACACAGGACACAAATGCAAACATTTTTTACTAAAAAAAAACTATAGTAGCAACCAAAGGGAATTTGTGCTCATCAGTCATCACTATTGCTACTCAGACAGTAATTCAAATGCAAGAATTGTTTCGCTTTTAGCTTTCAGAAAAGTAAGTTTTATTGGACAGAGAAGGAAGACGTTCCAAGAGTCTCAAACGTAGCCTCGTTAAAGAAGTAGATGAGCGAGTGCATTCTGCAGTTCATGAAAATTCCGTACTACGACGTTCTGACACGTGCTATATCTTTGGTTCCACGAACTGCCTACGAAAGCTAATGAACAAGGAAAAACAGTCCTTTGGAAATGAGGCCACCGCTTGCAGTGGATACGCGTCGAACTTAATAGGTGATTGTGGGAGAATAGATCATATTTTGACAGTTTGAACATAATAGAAATTCAAGATTCTTCACGGTTCGCTGCAACTGGTTATATAAACAGTCTTCTCTGAAATTCAGAACTCTTTCATTGGAATTTGTACGGGTAACGTTGTCTTTTCATTAAGGAAAAAATACATTAGACGTCTATGGAGACGGTGCTACCATCTAGCTTTAGAATTTGTCGCTTAAACAATTTTATATCGAAAGCAGGAGAATAAACTATCAATCATGGATTTAAGTGACCTTTTACTGTCATAAAAATATGAATGAGATGTAAAACTCCCCTGCTTCTTTTCCATAAGGTGTAATTTTGATGACGTCACAACCTAAAAACCTGGAGGGTTGGGACAAAACCCTCAAGTGAATCATATTATTAGTGAACCAAAGAGAACAGAATAGCAATAACTTCCTCCGTATGCCAACTTGCATAACCCTATGGTTGGCCCCCGGACTATCTGAACAAATCATAATATGTGTCACACTTTCTTAGTTGGTGGTAGCACACGAGTGGAAGAATCAAGATTCGGAAGTGTCTCAGCCTTGGATTTCAAGAAATCACCAGTACAAACTATTGCCAACTCATATTACCCTACTTAATGATTTAGAACAGTATGCTTAACACTAGCCCAGTGATGATACTAGAAATAACGCTCTTGGCGAACATAGGGTCATTTTTTTACCCATGAATATTTTATTTTTTAAAGAAAAACATAGTACGATTATTAAATTTCCAATTTATTTGAAGCTTGCTATTAGTGATGGTATTTAGGGGGTGAAGACCCCACCAAATTCAGAGTTTTATGGCAAAATAAAGTAAGGCATTTATGAGTTATTGTCACAGAAATATTCCCATATGGCGTCTAAAGAATGTGTTGAATATGCTCTTTGTTTTCTACTACACATAATGTTAGGCATTTCTTCCACACTTCATGTACTGAATAATATGTCAGGCGATACAGAGGCGCACGCATCCATAATCACTGCTGAACATGTCGGAGATCCATGGTTCTCTCTTACCATGGGCAACAGATGGCTCTCCAAATATGTCATTTGATTGTTTATGAGCGTTCGCGAACTTACATGTGGAAAGAAATAGTATAAAAGTAGTGGGCAGGAAAGGAAAGCTCTCAGTGCTAGTACCAAAGTAGAGCCACGTAAATATCGAAGGGAAGAAATACAAAATACAACATATGATAATGACATTGGGTAGATGAAGAAAGCAAATATTACGTCACGTAAAGGCATGTTCTTAATAACGTTATGACAACTCTCTCTCTTGCAACATTACAAATGGTTAAATTCGAAACAGAAGTTTGGAAAGCAAAGTCAACGTCATCAAAAATACATGAACAGTTACAACGTATGGTAGTGAAACACTTCTACAAGCAGATGAATAAAATAAATTGTAATTCGCATATAGCACACTTAAGTATTGCATCATTAGTACACTCCATTTCCGAACATTCCATTGCAACAAGTTCGAAACAGAATCCACGTAATTTGGCGGTTTTGAGAACAAATATCCTGCCATATAAAATGAATGCTTAATCATGTTTTTAAAAGCGATCTGCTCGAAACTGGTTGAAGATGAAAGATTGGAGTTTCAGCAAATTATTTATATTTGAAATTCTAAAGTCAATCATTTCAAGAACAATGATATCATTAATACGGCGGAGAAACTCCTTGTATGGTCGAAATAAATTCAAATCGAGTGGTTGAATTAAACCAGTTATCTTTAGTTTCAAAGTATTAAGTTGGTTGATGGCTACATTACTTGTTTGTGTAGTCCGCGAATCTTGCAGCAAAAGAACGTTTTCGCGACAGAACTGGAGGAGAACCTGCGCGTAGAATACTTTGACTTTCTGCTTGTCAAGTTTTCCAGATTTCGTCCAAGTAATTATCAAATTGTCGGGTTTGAACATGTTTTGCTGCACCGCTACACTCACACTTGTTTCTTTCAGACATACTAAAATTTTTGGAAACACGTCACCGTCAGCAAAAACAATCACTTGCGTTGTGAAGGAGTGCATCGTGGCATTGACCGATTGTGCGACTGCTTTAACTTTATGAACACTCTTAAAGTCAAGTGTTCGGTCGGAATGTAGTTCGAGTTCGATTCCACTCTGACAAGTGTTCACGAGTTGAATACTGGAAATCGTTTCTTGTGAGTTCAGTGACTGCATGGACAAAAACTTTGCGTCGTTCTCAACACATTCTTGCTTGTCAATCACAGTTCTTGTTGCCACGTTCGTGATTTTGAAACCAGCCGATATTTCTCCTTGAAAGTGTGCCGCCACGTTTTTCCAGCTTTGAAGGTTGGAAGTTTGAGCTTCTTTGCCATTTTCGATGCCCAAATCCTGATAGTTCTCTCATGAACAACAAATCCTTTGGCATGAGCTTCTTTGAGGCTAGTAGTTACAAATTGAGAGACTTTCTCTAACTTTTCCCCCTTTGGCAATGATTGTCTCCCATTTGTACAACATACTTTCGTTCAAAATTGTGGCACCGAATCTGTTTCTTATTTTCTTGATAGTATGAAGGAACTTGGTTGTTATATCACGCCAATAATTCACCACTTCTTCGATTTTGTCCAATGCGATTGTATGTTGTTGCACTGGATCACCACTCACCGTCAATATTTGTGCACTAACACTGTCAAGTTCGACACATGGCTCTACCTCAATAGTTATTTCGTCATACCAATTACCTATATCTAGGTTATCGCCGCACTCAAGACTTATGTAGGAAGTAATCTCACAACCATTCCAACATTGTTCATGGAACAACTTCACAAGTTGGTCCTCTACCTCTTCTTCCCTTGCATTCAGCTTGTTGGCTCTCACGTCGCCTAAATTGATGTGCGACTGGAAGAGTCGGTAAACGTTGTGTCGATTAATTCGACTCATTTTACTAGAAACACAACAAAACGTACTGGCCTTCTGTTTGCCGCTGGATTTTTTTTCTCCGTCCATGCTTGTTATCACTGGCCTGACGAGTTTAACTTAAGGCCCTTTGTGTCAGTACCATGTAACGTTGTATCACTAGCAAATCCTCCACCAGGATTTCCCGTGGTATTGGTGTATGAGATGTGCGTTTCTTTTAATTGGTAGAGGACATAATTGTGCTTGCCACCACTACTGCCCTTCGAATTTCAAACCAACAATTTCCTCCAAACAAAACCTGTTACTTTTCATCAGTGGTAAGGGGACTGCTTTACAGTATGACATCAGCATTCATTTTATATGGTAAGTTTTATTTTCAAAACAGCTAAAGTGCGTGGAACCTGTTCAATTATGTGGTGACTCGAATACTTATCAACATTATAGTGAAACGTTTCTGTATACATCTGATTACTCACATCTATCCCTAGCAATGGTTCATTAGGATACTAATACAAACTCTGTTTTCTAACCAAAACAATCCTAAAATAATATATTCCTAGGATTTCCTATGAAACATTTCCTTGAAGAACCTTTTCAGCATCTCCTTCACCCTCTCATTTGACTACAGATTTATATGAGGTTTATTTATCTGCTGCAAGGCCATAAGAACCGAAACCTAAAAATTACAATGCGAAAAGTGTCTGTGTAATAATCAGAAAGTGTTTTATTTGTGTATGCATATTTGGACTACAAATACAACACAAAAAGAACTGGATTTCTAAATAATTAACTAATTAACAATTAATCTGATGATTAATTGCAACGCAATAATCTTCTTTGACTGGATATAAAGCTGAAAGTAGCTAGTCCAACCATACCAAAAATAATAGTAATAAAAAAATAGTTGTTCATTTTGTACAAGACATTAAAATAATTGAATAAAGCAACTAGAGATGTCATCCTTTACTTCACAAAGTTGTTTGTGCAAAATGTGCAAGCGCTATGTAGCAGCAGAAGAAATTGTAAACCACTTAACTAGAATATATTCTTTGGAAATAGCAACGTAATATTTTTGTACTGAAGCTCAAAGTCATGCATTAGTTTTGTATTAAGTTTACCTTTCCTAAAGGTGAGCTTTTCCCAATAGTTCTATTTCCTGTCTCGAAACTATGTGCTGTAGTCTATTCGTTAAATACTGTTTTGTATAATATTTGGAGAGGAACATTATGGGCATCTTAAGTCCGTGCCTTGCACATTACATTGTAATATTAAAGGTGACAATAGATATCTCGTATCTAAAATTTTTACCAGATTTGGTTATTATCTAACTACTGCTAATGGGGAAAATTGCGAATTTTCCAATTAAAAAATTGTGTTAAGTAAAACAAGTTGTAAATTGACCGCTTACTTGTTACGAGTCGTTAACAGGAAAATCCGCATTTTCTTTTTCTTTTCAATAATTAGAATGTGACAAAAATTGTAGATACTAGGAATCAATATTTCACCCTCGATATTATATCATAATATACAAGACTCGGACTTAAGACGCTCAGAATTTGCGCCTCCAAATATTGCAAGAGCCATCAAAATAACCAGACTAAGAAATGCGTAATGTATCTGGTGGCGATGTTTCCTTGAGCTGACATCTCGCATTGTATTTACAACGCACACATACAGGTGCACCAAAAATGAACGCGGGATAATCACTGCATCAAGTGCATCAACGCCAACCAATTCTTTTCGCATTACTCAGCATAGATATCTTGTGAGCATACCACAGAACATTATGGGCATCATTTTCAGTCCGTGCTATTGAAACAATGAATATGAACTACTTTCAAACCTACTTAATTTTTACAAGTAGATAAAGTTTTCCATACTATGTACAAAGGATTCAAAGAAAATGGCCGACGAAACGCTTTTGTAAAGCATTAAGCTTTCCCAATTTGGCAAAAGAGAATTACTCTAATAGAATTACTCTTTCTCTAGGGTTTTCAGTGTGTAGCGCAAAATCGACTCCTGACAGTGGTAAATATAATATTTTGCTATAAGTCAGAAACTATGCATTAACATAAAATTTAGTTATCGGAAAGTGATTGGTATCGATGTAATCAACATAATGCAACTAAAATGCGCCAGTAACACTGCACAATAAATAATAAGACAGTGGACTGAACAATGTTTAGCTTACTCTAGCTTAGCTTGAGTTCCCGCATTCAAACTAATTTTATTAATGTGCGTATGCTCTTACGCATTAAACATCTTTAGTATTTAGAGCGCGCATCTTGTAATGAGAAGTACCCAGGTTCTACTTTCTGTGCCAACCAAGGGTTTCCAAGGGTAAAACTAGGCAAATGTTGCGATAGTACCTTGAATAACGCTAATTCCTTCCAGAGTATTTCCTTCTCTTGTATTTCGAGATCGCAAAATAAAAACAAATTGTTAATAAACATACAGTTACAGTGAAAACGTTGTTATTATGAAGCAGAACAGTGTAAAAATTGTTCAGATTTAGTAAAATACGGCCTTAATAAAGCTTGTTAATCATTTTTGTCCAGGAAAATAAAGAGAGTAATTATAGAAACGTAATAAATTTGACAATCATTCAATAAATAAATCGAAATTAACTGTAAACAGGGCCAAATAATGAAGTTCATTTTACGATGTTGGAGAAGTATAACAATGCATACTCCCACCCATAATACTTATTGAGATGAACGACCGACCACTCACGGGTTTATTTGGAACTCTTCATCTCCGAAATTTATTGACCGTTGCATATTTACGAGGATGATAGTAGTTGTTCTGAAGAAAGTTATACAAGATTCTAATTGGTGAAAGGTTGCATGGTTACCATGACAGCAATACTTCAAATAAAACACATTTTCACACATTATGTAAGAACGGTTCGACCATTTACAATCCAGATTTGAATGTTCCTCCATGTTTAGCTCTTTTACTCGAATTGGCAGCTTATGACGGTTTTCATCATAACTGGACTCACTTGCTTTACGTTCAATTCGCGAATCATTTGAGCGTGACTGAACCGATTCAAACCAGTGTTGTTACGCTGATAGAGGGAACTAAACTGAAAGTTTTAGCCTTGTTAAAGTTTAACATCAGTTAATGCTTTCGTGCTCACTAATTTGTTGATAACTTCTGCTAAAATCTTTTATCATGCAAAACGTTTTCGAATAACGATCGATGATGACCTTTTGTGGGTACCGATGAGGTTGATGTCTCTAGAAAGATACTTTTATAACAGAGAGCTATGTAATATATGAACGTGTGTAATGACTATATTTAGAAGATTATAAAGTCCATTTAACGTCGGTGAGATTCCAGTTCTTGTAAGAGTTCCAGGAACTATCTTGTAACCTTTTCCGGCGACAGGTACTGTCACATATACACTCGCAATAATACTTCCTATTCAAATGATCAACTCACTCATCTTAATTCTATAAATATCACAAAACAAGAATGCAGCTACGAATTTTGTACTTGCCTTTCCATTTGTAAGACAAATCCTCATACTCTTTGTAAAATTGTAAAATTATAATTTATACATGAAAACACTTTGACTTACCATTAACATGAAGTCGAAAATCGATGAGTAAAATCATAAAATACATATTTAGGACACGACATGCATCATTTTAGGTACTATAAGTATTTCTATAGTAGTTAATGTAATTTCAACAATTGGTTATTCCACAATTGTTAAGATTTTATAATTATTGCTCAAATTACATCATCACTGTATATTGGAAAAGTCTCCTGCTCGTAATATATATTTTTCTTATTAAGCAGCAATAATATCTGGTGTAGTAAAAAGTAATCCATTATTTT
>JAGDQP010054916.1:0-13246 GCA_022664845.1 Lepisma saccharinum
TGATGCTTTCTTTCATGTACGAATAGTGCTTTCAACGGGTCGGGTAAGGAAACTCCAACGAGAGGACCATCTCGACCCTGCCATTGGCCCGGCCCAAGTGAATCTACCCAAATATGCGGATTCTGAGTGCTTTTAATTCGAAGTTAGTGTTGCCATGAGACGAGATGAGATAGAGAAATGGCTATAGAAAACAGACGAGACAGAGCTGTCGTAATGTAAGATATACGTCTTTTCGAGACGAAACACTCTCTGGACAAGACATTTTCGAGACGGGACAGCCAAAATCACGTCGGCAACACTATTCGAAGTCGACTCGTTTTGATACCCCGACTGCGATATGACCAAGCCTACAAGACTGTAATGAAACCATACAAAGTCTGTGTATTAACCAAGAAGGTTCTGCTCGGAAAAGTCCAAATATGATCCAGTTGACTATGATTAAGGCACGTCGTTCTCGCGGGAGTATAATTCTAAACTGGGTGACGTCTAAATGCCCATGCGAATAGCGTTCACAATAAATAAAAACGAACCTGACTTACCTAACCTACCTAATCCTTGGTTACTAATTTTATTAAATTTCCTAATGCTATATATATATATAAAACCTTTTTAAAAAGTGTATATACGGTATAATCTCGCTAGGGTTCGATCCCAGGTCCTACGGATCAGTTTTCCTACACGTTAACCATTTCTTATTTATATTTATTATTTTTTTTATATATTTTTATGTACCAAGCTAAGAACACTCAGCAAGGAGCTAAGTCTCTTTAATACACCAAAGCTAGTTATTTTCCTTATAATACAAAATCACCAAGCCTAGACAGAAAAAGCACCAAACCTAGACCGAAATGATACTGCAGTGAGAAGGTTCTGATTAAGACTACATATTTCTAGATATATTTAAATAACTTTGATGCCATTGTTATGTTACGTGCTCGGAGTAACAAATAGCACAATATGACAATAACGAACTAATATGATGATTTATATAAAGTTACCGTTTCGTATTATATGTTTGCAACGTATATAAGTACAGTGTTGCCGGATTGTGCATATCGAATTAAAATTGAATTTTATTTAAGATCAGCCTTTAGACAATTTTGGCTCAACCCGTATTGATGATCATGTCAGAATTGGTTGTAGAACCGAGAGAAAAGTAGAGACCCCCGAGTGTTTGTCCTCCCCAAAGCCACATGGTACAATCTGGGATCCAAGCGAAGACCCCTAGCACCAGAGTTGAGCGCTCTACCACTGAGCCACATCGGTTCGCAAGTTTGTGCAAAGATCGGACTAAGAAACATTTTTCGTCAGTCATCTTCTATCAGTCTGATTGTATATTGAAGAATGTTGTTGGAAATTCGATATGTGTTGAACTGTTTAGATTACATACTGATGACATGCAAGAAACGAAATCTTTCATAAGCAGAACTGCAGAAGAATGGAGTGATTGTTTTGTCTCATCTCTTCAATTGATGTTTAGAGGACTTTGTATCAGAGAGTCATATAGTTTAGTAATTACATTAAATGGTTTATAATTTGAAGAGTACAGGGGAAAAACAATTAAAGTCAATTTTTGAAAGTTGTGAGAAAACACATATTTTTAAGGTGTAAGCACTTCAATTTCAATTTCTTTTTGGCTTTTAGGTACTTTGGCGTAGGTCGATAATGTGACCAAGGACAAGAAATTAATTTAAATTCAAATGCTTACACCTTAAAATGTCTGTTTTCTCACGACTTTGGTTATTCTTCCCTTGTGCTCTTCATTTCAAATCAATAAATATCTTATTAATTCTTAAAAGAATGTTTAGCACAGCTTGTGGGATTCTCATCTCTTACTGCTTTCTTAATGATTGAACAAAAAAAAATAAAGTCATTAAACAGTATAAAGAATTATTTCTCGAAAACCCAACCAGAAAACTTAACAGTATTTATCAATAATACCAACGACAATACCTTCATACATCTTGAGATATTGTTTATCTACACGAAAGAAATCAATGATGTAAGCCATCTTGGCACTTAAAGGTTGTTTCTTTTTAAAACAAGAAGAGCTCAGTTCCTACCTTAAATGTCATTGGTAAGAACGTCTCCTTATTATCGATACAATCTCTTTGTCCTTGTCATTTAATTTCATGAGAACAAAACTGCTTCGTAATCCTAAATAGCTATGTAAGACATTGCAATCTATGCATTTCCGTGTTCTGCAAGGAACGAATAATTTTATGAGAACTAAATCTTTTGTGTATCTCCGTTTCGTTTTCTGATATTTTCTTCAGTTATGAAGCGATTTAAATGAAATTAAATGTATAAGCATTGAGATTCAAATTAACACTGTTGCATTTCAGGAACAAACTAATAGCTATTTTAAATGGACGTAAAATTGTTTTCTCTTTGTTTGCAATGAATTTTTAAATTCATTGTATGCTGGAGTGAATCTCTAAATTTCTGTGGCCTGAGCCAAAACACATAAATAACTTCAAAACTTCTGAAATTCAACAGGTAATGCGCTCGCAATATTTTAGAATTTTAGGTTATTAGGACAAGAATTTACAACATGCTATTTGTCAATCAATACTTGTGTGTTATTTCACTTTTCATGAATTGTATGCACACAGGTGTTAGATTAAGAAGTACATAAAGCATTTTATAAGTGATGAGTGCATTTCAATGGTGAATTAATTGGGCCAAAAACAAAAGTAACAATGCTTACGAGAAGTGCCCAAATGTTTTGCAGCATCGTCAATATGACAGGATATTTTAACAAAAAAATAATAATAATAAGACGTGTTTACTCAACAACTCACAGTTGATGCTGTACTCAGTAGAGGTTAGCCAAGATTATGATTGAAGTAAGTTAGAAGGAATTTCTTTGTTTAACGCCTGCGCAATATCAACTACTTGACAGCAAAACGCTTACGGGAAAATCCCAATTAAATTATGCATGCCTCAATTATAAATATCAATTCAAATAGTATTGGATACAACTTAAGTTGTGATTAACTAAGCGGAAACGTTCCTGTTGAGATAATACCTTATTTCTGACGACGTTTCACCATATTTCAATGGGCATTCCTTGAAATTAACACTTTTTCTTTCGTTGTCTCGGTATTGGAAATCCATCTTTTAATGTATCACTATGTGCCTGAAGTTAGCCTGAGGTATGCGTTCTTTCTCTTCTTGTCATGTTATCAAAGATTCCGGGTTTGTTTCCCAATAGCGACAAATTGAACATAATGGGTCAGAGAATCCACATAAAGTGTCTTTTTAGGACGTATCTATGAGATGAAGGGCTTTGAAAAACCACTATTTGTTCCTCTTATCCAGTGACCTCAAGGTAGTAAATCTATCTTTGGGCAGGGCCGAAATAATCAAGATATGTATGTAAAAAAAAATCTATAACGTATTTGTCAAAATAGTCCTTGCATTCTGAGTCCATCATGCAGTGAAATATATTATGACGACACTTTCTGACATTTAATTTAAAACGATTATAGATATTATGCACCTTGATTTTGAATTTGATTTTATATTAACGCCCCAAACGATTACGTTCCTGATGACCATTTAAGGACAGGGCCTACAAGTTTTAGAAAAGTAACGACTCCGTTCAATTAACCCCAGCAGGACTTGAACCCGTAACCACGCGCACAGAAAGGGTGCGCACTAACCCTTCGACCATCCCAAAGTCTATAAAACCTTGATATGAACTGATTTGTAATGAAGTCATCAAAGAGAGAGAGAGAGAGTAGAAGGATAAGAAAAGAGTATCATGGATCACGCTGTATTTAATTGGGTTTAATTGAAAATATTACCCATTCTGAGGAAGTTCAAGTCCTGCTGCCGACCATCCACACTGAGATTTTCCAGAATGTTCCGGTGAATGCCAGTGTAGTACCTACTTTCTCTATCTTCTCCTTCTCTGACTCGGAAAGAGTGATAACTGTGGGACGCCATTCCTCAAATACGTGTCGGGCTTGGGTTATAGCAGTATGCCTGGTCCATAACTGCAAGTTCAGTTAAAAAAAAACTGCTTTTAGACAAAGTATGCGTGAATAAAATTCCTATAACTTTCCTTCAAAGTTCTATTGTCAAACGAAATCTTCAGAGAGTAAAAAGACATATTAGTAAGTAGACAGATAGACAAAACGCACACACATACATCTGATTTCATATGAATGTTCTTTTTTATCAATTGTAAGAAAGGACATATGCATTCTCTTTCAGACAAGTCTCAAAATATCAAGTTTGTATGATTAAATTGTGCTATCTTCTTTGAAACAACACTGCAAGCATAACTGAATTAAATCACTGACTATAATTGACTCATACAAGCTCGTATTTCGCCATCAATGTCTTCACATTTTCCAGTAATTTCTTCAGAAACGAAATCAGACTGGGTTATTTGTAACCCTCCCTCCCTCCTTGCTACACACAAACACCGTAATGAATCCGAAAGTGAAAGGTATGAACAAAATATGATGATGATGATGATGCTAAGTAGTAGTAGTAGTAGTAGTAGTAGTAGTAGTAGTGGTGATGGGACATTACCATCTCGATTGGAGTGCGAAACTATAGTATCGTCCACGTTATAACAGGGCGTGTATTCCATTCTAGTTGTTCTTGTTTTTCTTTTAAAGGGCACAAACGTCATTTACGAACTGACCTGCAAGGCAGGAGAGGTTCCTGAGAAGCAGAAGGTAAGAGAAGAGACAGAAGAGGTCGGAGAGAAGGAGAGAAAGAAGAACATCATTTTCGGGATGCTGCAAGGAATTTGGCCGTCTGACATTTTTCCATTCCTATAGTATCTCGGTGGGGAGAGAAATGTATTTCACGTCTTGTAGTCTCTTGTGTAATAGACTTGAGTTGAAAATATAATGTTACGTACAAAGATAGAGAGTTATTGCGAATGAAATTACAAAAAAAAATTGAAACTATTAGTGGAATGTTATGGTCCGCGACGTAGCTATTAAGAAGACCATAGCTTCTGGCGAAAGGAGTTCGCAAATTATAATTGATGACAAGAGAACTCCTTAAAAGGAATAGGATGTAACCATTTAATAACAGATGTTAGAATCCTTTTAACTTCTTTAAATGCAAACCAGATTTTTTTGTTGCCATTTTCATTTCACTTCAGTCCATAATGTTTACTTTGTTTTTTTCGTACTGACGCATCATCAAATAACCTCCTTGTTATAATCACTTTTTGTTAAATGTCTCTGTTCAAGTACAAATCAATTTGTACTTCTTTAATACCACAATGGAGAGGTAGTCAATAGTAAATACAGGATGTTAGGTAATATTCTCTTATGGCTCAATATCTTTAATAACTGTTGCGTGTTGCTCCAGATGTACAACCAACAAAAGAGGGTATTTGTTCCGCTCATATGTATTGTTTATATAAATTAATAAGTGCGTGTGAACCTGTATAACATTACGAGAAGTTTCTTGATTGTTATCGATAAAAGAAATGTTACATCTACCAACAATCTCTTTCTCTTCTCGTAAATTCCGAAATCAGAATTTGGAAATTAGATTATGTTTCAGGTTGTTTAAGCACGATAAAATGTAGTGCCCGTCTTTCAAATTTCTTATATGTTGGGCAATATACCATAACACAATACCTCATTAGATTGGGAGAACAAAACAATATCTGGAAGGTAGAAATATAGAGCAATTGAGTTTGCTACATTCTTAAAAGAAAATGGTTTAAAATAATAATTCCGGGATATTTTCCAATGGAGAAAAACACCAAAATATGAAAAATCACGATACATTTAAGATAAACTTTACGGTTCGTAAACGCTCTAACAAAATTTACAAACTTTTACTGATCAAGAAGCTCAGCACGCTGATTTAGTTGCTCTATTTTGATGTATCTCTTGAAGCCAACTATATCCACTGAAATAGGGTCCTGCTTCAGTTTGCTGTTGACACGATTTTTGTCACCATTCTTTTACTGAAAGTCACTTCTATATTAATGTCTTTTTACAACTGATCACAGACTTTTGGACTCTGAATAATAAACTTTGTATTTTGGGGTCATTTTAGTAATTAATGACTTCGGCCCGTCTAAAGTCCATTAACTGTTAAGTTTCTAAAATTCACAAACATCCATGTCCCAGCCGGGCTACAAAACCTGGGGCTTAGCCACTGGTCTGACGCCTCAGACCGCACGGCTACCACGATCAGGATCATTAATAGATGTTACTCTATTGATTCACTGATATGTAACCAAATTTAACTCTATCCACTTGTTGGTAATTACGAAATTTGGTCACGATTTGGCAACAGGTGGAAAAGATATCTTGTTCAGAGCCAAGCAAATTTTGTTCGGCACTAGGAAAACGTATCAAAGCAAAGTCCAGAGTAGCATGTAGAAACAAGTTTCGTGGGGTCCACGCTTTTGGTGCGATTGGATTGAAACATACATTAAATGTTTATAATTGAGCTTAATATTATAGATCTTAATACATAAATCATATATCGGAGGGTATCCGGACCCTACGACCCCACCTCTTAAATACTTCATTGCAACCGCCACCTGTTCTCTCATGATGTTTGACTTTAATTCATCACTTTGAAGAGAAAAGTAATGCACTATCTCACTATCGGCAACCATCAGAGATAAGAACCATCAAGTTTTACTATTATAGCCTGTGGGGACTTACAAACTGTCCTAAAGTAACAGTCAATTGCTGAAGCCGTAACAAAATATTTCTTCCTTCGCTTTATTACCCTCATATCTTTTCTCTTTACATAAATTGACGACCTACTTTTATTCTATAAACATTTGAATGGTAAATTGAAAAATTTACCACCTTTCCCCTTTGCATTTAACATTCAGTCTAAATGAACATATCATTATCCACATTCCATGCAGCTTCTTCAGCAACAGAAAAAAAAATATATGCACTCGTGCATTCATATCTCGCAATATGAAATGCCATTACCAGTGTTGATGACTATTGGCTTCATCAGTCCAACCATACTGAAAACATCAATCAGCGCTGGATGCATCATTGGTCAAAAATACTTAACCACCATAACAACACCATCTCTCTCCCTCTCCCTCTCCCTCTCAATCTCCCTCTCCCTCCCTCTCTCTCTGGAACGTAATAATAATGCTGATCGTGATTTGCAAGAATATCATCCAATTCTTCGTTGTAATTTTTCAAACTTTTATATATCTTTTTTTTTTCTACTTAAGACTACAATTTCTAGTAAATTGGTATCCCTGTATGCCCTTCCCCTAATTATCCGTTTCTCATGGTTATGTCATCACCCGGACGTGAACAAGCGTTTATCTATATATAACTATTATTGTAGTTTGATCGCACGACTAGATTTTTTCTGTGCTGTGTACTCTTTTCTTAAAAAAATATTATTTTCACTGTTCTAGGAAGAAGAAAAAAACAATACCCTATAAAGCTCAGGCAGTGTGGTTGCTACGTAGTAAATCTGAATGTTCGTCCTTCATTAGTCAACATTACCATCTTTAATTTTCTGTTTGAGAACTGCGGCAGACAGTTTAGAACAAAGTTCATATTATCCATTAATACCTGTCTTGGAAATCTTATAAGGAGACCGGCAATGAGATTATATCGAAATCTACCCTGAAATTTGCTAGGAGAATCTACTGTATGTCCTATGGAGAGGTCTTTTACTAAAACGTAGCTGCCCATATTAACTACAAGGCACCGAGATAGGGGCTGGAATATTGATCGAAGGATACAGAAAGTGCTTTTCTTTTGTGATTCAATCAACAAAAGTGACTTCATCTAGCCCTTTCGTTCTGGAATGAAACACTGCCGAGTTATAGTGTCATCTCCCATACAGCAGCACTCCTCGCTAGGGACGTATTTAGGGGGAAGGGGTCTGGACGTCCAAGGATTCATTATAATAAGGAAAATTGTATAGATTTTACTCCCCAAAAATCTGGATTTTGGGAGGTCCAGATCCCGTAAATATGTCTCTGGCGAGGAGTGCTGCTATATGGGAGGTGGCGCTACAACTCGGCAGTGTTTCATTCAGTGCTTTATCCAGTCTCCTTTTTTCGTGGGGAGGGAATACCTGACATTAACTGTCCTAGGTACACACCCTTAATTTTTCTAAAAAAATAAACTATCATCATCATCATATTCAGCCATTATCTATCCACTGCTGGATGAAGACTTCTCCCTTTCCACATATCTCTGTCTGATGCTATCCTCATCCATGTAGCTCCTGAAAAACACTTTATTTCATCTACCCATTTGGACGTCGTCTGGGTCGTTTCTCTAGGAATCCAATGTAATGCATTTGTCATCCATCTTCCATCTGTTCGTCTAGCTTTGTGACCGGCCCATCTCCACTTCATCTTCTTCGGAGTCTTCATTATATCTTCTACCTTTGTTTAATAAACTATAAGATCTATTAATTTCAAAAATAGTGAATACTAACAACATTTTTTTTAATATCGCACAAAATGTATTTTTAATATGTAATATGTGTAAAGACAACCATAAAGCAATTTCGAATTTTCACGTGGTCGAACTGCACGCGATTTTCACACCGTTCGTTCGGAGGTGAGAGAGTGGTCTTGTAGTGGTCAGCAAGTTAATCTGAGACGCCAGTGAAAGAAATTCAAACATGGGAACCCCAAAGAGCATTATATGGGTCTATATGCTGCACGATTTTAAATTAGGAACGAACGCTAGCACAGAGGGAAGAAGAAAGAAAAAGACCAGGTATTCGGAAAGGATGTGGTAAATGAACGGACAGTACAAATGTTGTTTAACAAATATACGGACGGTGATAAATCCTTCCAGAACGCACCATACACATCCACAAGCCATAGACAACAAGGCACTTAAGGCGGCTAATGAGGTCGATAAAGACCAAACATATACAGTAATGGGAGAGGAATTCAATAGAAGCGTGGAAACCGCTCGACAACACCTTCATCAGCTTGGGAAAAGGTATAAAGGATGGATCACATATGAGTTGACTGCAGTTCAGAAAGTGACACGAGCAAATGCATGTGTTTCATTGTTGTGTCGCCAAGTGAGCGATCTATTCCTGTGATGAGAAATGGGATCCTGTTACGATACTGCACGGTGCAATTATTACTAGTTGGCAGGACATGAACCTCGTCCCAAACACCCAAAACAACCGCTACTTCCACAGAAGATTATACTTTGCGTTTGGTGAATTTCTAGAGATATCGTGCATCGCGAACTGCTGCCTCCAGGTCCGGCAGTCAATGCAACTGAGTATTCGCAGCAATTGGAACGTGTGCAGAAAACACTGAAAACGGTGAAACAAGTGCTTGTGAATTCTGTGTCATCTCAACTCTTACATGTTCCTAAGACACCCGTGACACCATTATCCGACTTGGTTGGGAAACACTAATATATCTTCCATATTCCTCCGCATCTTCGGATTAGAATTTGCTCCACTTGTTAGCCAATGATTTGCGAACATGGCGGTTTCGAACCTTCTATTAGCTGATAAACGCACTAAACGACTTCTTTGGTTCACGTTCCACTGAGTTCTACCGCCGTTAACAGCAGACAAGTCATTGCTGTTTATGGAGACCATTTTTGATATTTCAGATACATCTTTCTTCATGATATCACGTTTCAGTTTGTAGGTTCAAAATCCGATATAACTTTATTGGTTGCCTTTACATATTGTATCATGCATTTGGTAAATGTGCACTCACCTCCACACCGATTTTAAGGGAGGCAACAAAATCCTTCTAAGTGACTTCTGATTTTGTAGAATGTTTTTCACAAGCATTAAGCTTAACTTCTCAGGAAACCTTTTGGGAACAGTATCATGTGAGTGAATTCAAATAATCAGGAGTAAGGTATTGTCTCAATTTATTGTAGATGCGACCGAGGATAGGAAATGATCGTTCTACCTTAGATGACCATTCTCTAGGGTTGAGTTTGTTTTCGTCGTGAACACAACATAGTGATATTTCATTTCAACTTGTGCAAAACAAAATTTTACAGCTCAAAATAACCGTCTTACATAATACTTTTTTTACGTCACCTGTACCTGTAGCTACATTCCTTGAAACTACCTACCCACTATGTTTGGAACAAGTTGGTTAGGAACAGTCGAAGGTTATCGATTTGAGATTCTGAAATGAGTTTGAAGATAATAAGTATTAAATGTGGGGAAAATTTGAAACTCTCTTTTAGTACTTTGTAGAGCTTTGAAAAGTTAAGTAATAATATTTTTGGACGGTAAGATTACATTTTTTTTCGGGGGAGGTGAGCCTTTCCCCTGCTAAGCGCTCTGCATAAAACAATGGTTTCATTCCATGACGGAAGTGAAGCAAAAGTGAATTCTGTTGATTGAATCATAAACAAAATACATTGTTTTGTACACTTCGACCAATATTCCAGCTCCTATCTCGGTACTTTCCAGTTAATATGGGTAGCTAATTGTTTTGTATGTTGCCTCTCTATAGAGCATTGATTCTGCTTGCAACATTTCAGGGTACGTTTCGATATGATCTCATTGACAGTGTCCTTGTTAGTGCATGATTTTTCATGAACAATGTACTCTATGAATTGCATCCAGCATCCTTTTCACTCGTTTTTCTTCAACATCATATGGATTAATACATCCATCAATATAAGTAGAGTAAACAAACAATTAGTCAACTCTGATATGTGTTACGTAATAGCGAATACACCATTCTTCTATGACCAGATTCCAAAGCTTACTAAGAGTTTTCAGTATATGAACACGTTTCACTCTTTATTAGAAGTAGACTCACATATTTTTCTATCGGATTAAGATTTGGGGACTGTATTGGCCAGTCAAGTTAATATAATGCTTCGGACTGATCATGCATTCTATCTTCATTTCGGAGATAGTGCACAAAAGTCAATATTTGTTCATTCAGAGGCGAAATGTAGTCATCCTGCTTGACGTGTGTAGTAATTTAAACCATTTTTTTTTCAGTGAAACACATCTAAAATAGCACAGAAACCTTCAAGCTTGAACTGTATCTTACAAAGAGTCTTCACGGTAGGCTTCATGAAATCAATGATGTACCCTTTATCTCATATCATTTGGGTACGATTAGAGACAATATTCATCTGCCTAGAGCACACGTTCTCAGTCACAGACAAAGAGTATACAGATAGGAAACTCTTTTGTTGGAAATTTCAAACAGATAATGTTGTTACTAGTCACGTGAGTTTTTTGTCTATAGCGCTATGAATCGAAGAACCTGAAGTACAGACAGCGCATAGCGACGAGTTCGCAGTCCATCTTGCAACAGCTCCGCTCTGCCTTGCGCATCAGTAACAATGCCTTATGAACATCGACCAAGTCCGTCAGCTGTCGTAACTTAGATGAGACTTTTGTATAGAGAACCCAAAGAAGACAGTAGACAAATGCTAATACTATAATGATATGCCCAATTATCTTCACACAGTATTCATGAACTACCATGAGACATGTAGGAAAGTGCAGGTCTAATATTCTTTGCCTATGTCGCAGTCACGACAATTCAGTGTGTGTTTGTTTCTCATAGTACCACTCAACTTTGTAAACGACTATAAGTAAGAATATCTTTCAAGGTACATGTCTATAAAATCAAGTTCCTTTCTAACAAGGAACATCCGCAAAGTGATGCACACCGATTTCCACGAAACTTGGCAGATAGTAACTACCCTTAAAATAAACTAATAAATATTTGTACTTTTATGAGGAAAAACTGTTTGTGGGGGCGAAATCTCTCACGAAATGTATTTCAGACAGCGGCTGAAAGTGATATAGACGTAAATGATTTGGATGAAACTTGGCGCATACATAGTAGACAAAATAAGCGAATGCATGTTCCTACTTCCGGATATATATTTCGGGTTTCACGAGTAAGTTTCTACGGTTATGAATGCATAATGTAAATACAAAGCAGAGAATTTTAATAACGAGCAGAAAGACACATTTTTATATGACAGGAACGGTTGAATGCTCACAGGGTTTCTGTTGTAACAACACGAAACTAGTAAAGTAAGAATAGTAACAAAGATTCACAATGAAGACATTTTTTCATCAAAATCAAACAAGAAAGAACTTAGCAACATTGATCGAACTTCTGCAAGTGAATAAAGCCTGAGCTGGTGATGACTGGGAATGAGCATTGTGATAAGATCAGTGTTTATTTACATTATTCTCTGCAATAGATTTGTTCTATGTGTTGTGAGTCTCCAAGGAAATGCATGATTTTGAACTGTTTGTAGCAGTAGTACAATCTCCTTAGAAGTACAATCACATGGCCAACTCAACCACCTGACTTCAATATCACTTAACCACTCTGTGTAGCTTTGAAGAGTTCCCTTCTCATGCATCTGTGAAACCAATTGACGCCTGTTATCATAAAATAATACTAACACATTCCTCTGGAGGTTATCCAAAAAAAATGAGTGAATCTATTCCAGTAAGATACAAGCAAAAATAAAAGCAAATACTAGTCCGACATAGCACCAGCAAGAAGGCATCGTTTATTTCATAAGTGTTAACATGATTTTGTCCAATCCAAGTATGTATTACCTAATCCTGAAAGGAATTGGGGTTAGTAGGGAAGAATTTGAATATTAGCTAAGATACTGATATTATTTCGTATAGGAGTAGGTATGGAAAAAGGAGATACTGATATATAGTTCTTTCGTTTTTCCCAGTTTACCTACTGCTAAGATAAAGTCTCCATTTATCGAGTTATCGAAGTTGCCTTACCATTAAATAAATTGTTTTTTTTTTCCTATTACTAAGATACAAGTTAAAATTGCAATAGAATTACAGTAAAAAATTCTTCGAGATTCACGATCGTATAGTGAGGATACCAGCTTCTTTTGTATTTCATTTACTAATTTTCTTCTCTCTTCTACCTCTCCTCCAGTCCTCTGCTTCTATGAAAGTGCTACGTTATGATTCCAACAGTTGGCTATTGTTATTACAGTGTGGTAGGTTCGTGTGAATCATAAAAGTGCAGACTTTCCCAGACTGGAATACGCCGTCAGTTAATCAGCCTTTAATGAAAAGGGTTTCCCTTTTAATTCTCCCATCTTATTCACTTCTCTCTCTCTCTCTCTCTTCTTTCTTTCTCTCCCTCCTTCGATCTTCCTAACACACACAAACACAATGTTAGATAGTTACTCTGTTCTTGGAAGGCGACGCCTTTTTTCCTTTGTCTGTTATTTCAAAATTGTATAATGTGAAATAATTTTTGTTTACGGTTATG
>JAGDQP010054917.1:0-13246 GCA_022664845.1 Lepisma saccharinum
TAGTTCGGTAGGCACTACGTTACGTTTTTATTAGCGTGGATGTCTACGGTGAAATACAAGATTCAAGGCTGACGACTGAGAATCTTAAAAGAAATACTTTTCTATATCATTTGTAGTGGCATAAAGTTTAAAAATTGACGATTGCCCTGCGTGTTCCGGCAATGTCAATGTTCTGAGAGTTTCGCGTGACGGATTTGGTTTAACTTACTACCACATCGTGGACAAGATGCGTTTGCATTTGATGGAAGTGAGTGTGTGTTTCGCTGAGAAAGCCATGATTTTGTTGGAAACCCCATTTCTTTTCCGTCTTCCATATGCCTGCTACATGTGGTATAAAATAACGAACGTGTTAAGTATTGAATGTGGTAAACGAGCAATACTGCATCACATTCTGGATTATTCTAATCCGAAATAACGCAAAAACTAACAATGCTGGAAATAGTGTCAACAGCTAATATCTTGACACCTAATGACGTACGTGGTATCGGATTAGCAAATGACAATCGAACTAATACCATATATATCTAATTTAGCAATGCGTATGAATGATGGAATGGCACAACGGCCGGTGTCGCAACCAAAGAATTCTCTTGCCAAGGAATTATTTGGTTTAAGAGGGCAAATATAATAATCCCCTTTAAAATCCATTCGCTAATCATAAACATGGTTTAAAGGGGCGAATTTTGTACTTGATCTGTTAAGCCTACATAGTTCACGTCATTACGTGTTCGAGCTCGGGCGTCATTTGAGTAGATGCCGCTTTAGCTCTGAGCGCATGCAGTCTCGAAATTATGCATAACTCGAAATTTCTTTCATGTAAATTTTTCTTGTTTTTGGAAAATTAATAACATTCTGAACCTTCTGCTATTAATTTAGTTATACACTTTATGTATCTACATAATTATAGCATTCCCAATTTCAAGGCACTTCAAGGCACTTCGCGTTGGCCGTGAATCCTTAAATTTGACATGAAGGTTTATGGCAACGTCAAAATTTACAAATATTTATGTACCCCCAAAACACCTGAATTAATATTGAATTCATTGTTACTAACAATGAAATAAATAAATAGTTACCATTTTTAATTTCGATCAAAAATTAAAATAAATAGTTTACGAAATTTATATTCAAACTTAGATTGTGCAAAACAGAAATATTTATGGCAAAAACGTAATACAGGTGCTAAGAATAATAGTAATCATAAAATATTAGTATTAGCAGTAGCTTTTCTAGTTAATATATAAAAATGCCAGTTTTCACCGAGTGAAGTTTCACAAATCTATTTTGGATTCCGAAAGATAGAATTAATAAACCGAACGTTACTTACTTGGGGACTTAATTTACACATACACATTTATGAATCTCACATGCTTCGATTTCGAAGGAGGACAAGATAATTTTCTAAATACACTTCGTGGGACATCGAAATACACAAGCTTCGTTCTCAATTAATTGATTACTTACATCAGAGCGAACCTACTAATAAACTATGTGTCATCACTTCTAACACTCGGAGTTCTCAGAAAAAAACATAACAAGATTGTCGCAACTCACCTGGGCTGAGATTTCTCTGGTAATTAAATGCAGTAATTTTGGCACAGCTGACCCACAGTCATTAAAGATTATCAGCTACTTTTATAATTGACTCTTCACTCGGATCCTGAGTTCATGGTGTCAAACAAATCCTGCCTTCGGCGGTCTCAATTCGAAAGATTTCCTATAATCGCCGTTGTCGCTAAAGTCTAAGACGGACTTTCATTTGCATAGAATCCGATTGCTCTTCTGGTTATTCACTATTGAAATATCACTACAATTTTGGTACAGTCCGAAACTAATGATATCAAACTGAAAGCTGCGGAATTTTATAATCCCCAAACTGACACAAAACTAAGTCCAGAGTTGTCTCTTTAGGCATTAGAACGTCGGTTAACAAACTGAGCTAATCGAAATCTTGGATAATACTGAGTAGGCATGGAATGGGTTGAAATGGTTTATAGGATGCGTTAGCTTGCTATTGTGTAGTAACAAGCGGGGTAATTGAACTTTCAGGTGTAAACTGGTGAAGGAAAATATTCTCAAGCAAGGAATATCTATTGATTTTAAGAATTCGGTTTCAGACACGTGAGAGATGAAATTCTAATCGAAGACGGTGAGCATACTCAGGTAATCAATATCTCCACTCAGCGGCTAATAGTCCTTTGATAAAAGCTGTCAATATATCACCTCAAACAAGTGCAGGTATTAATTACAGGAAGTGAAATCACGCAAGCGTGGTCAAACGATAATCCGTGTATCGTCGGTTTGATACGTATCGATTTCTGGTGAAAAGGCGTCTTATTCACTATTCACGCTAAAATTTGCCTCAGTTGTTCAATATGTAATTACATTCTTGGACGATATGTGTGATCGTGCTACTTGAACTGCTAATCGATATAATTACATCCTTTTGGTTTTCAATATCGGAAGATGTAGGTGGGAAGGAGCGGAGCGAATAACGTCCTACATAAAACCTAATATTATTGTGTCGTCAATTTACAAAGAACTTTAGGAACATATGTTCCTAAAGGGAATGCAATATCGCCCTTTGTAATTGTTTTCCTATGCCCCAGGCGTAAAGAAAGAAGAAGTGGATAAATAACTACGAGGGATTAGGAACGAAAAATCGCCAGGAGACGATGGACTGCTGAGATGTTTAAATGGGGAAGTGAAAAGATGAAAGATTAACTTACTAAATTATTCTCGATAACCCTCAGGAAGAGAGAAATACGATCAAGTAGGAGTAATGATGTTATAATTTAGTTGTACAATAATGGGACAAAGAACGAGTCGAAAACTTCAGACCAATTAGTTTACTGTCAGTTCTATACAAAATGTTCCCCAAAGATATCTCGAATCGTATTGAACAAGACATATACTTTAACCAGGGAACGGAACAAGCCGAATTTCGTCGTCGATATAATGCAAAACTTTGTTAAACTTTATTTTTATAGTTGCCAGTCTAGTAACTTTGGACTTAAGCCCGTCACGATTCGCCTTTAGCAGTTAATTGTTAAAATCCAAACTCATGTCCCTGCCCGAACTGGAACCCGGGACCTTCGAGCCGATTGCCTACCGCCGCAGACCGCTCGGCCATCCGGCCGGCTCGATTTAGTACATTTTAACAGATACAAGCATTGAATGAAGTTATGGAAAGGACTAATGAGTACGAACTTCCACTATATTTGGAATTCATTGATTTTGAAAAAGCTTTCGATTCGGTCTCCCTTGCAACAGTAATTAAATTACTTGAACATCAAGGCATCGAAAGTACATACATCACGTTACTGCGATACATTAACTCAACTGCCACATTTGTCATTAGACTGCGTCAAGAAAGCGAAAAATTTAAATTCGAAAATAGGTAAGGCATGAAGTTTCAATTTCTCCAAAGCTGTTCTCTATGGCCCTGGAGAGAAAGTTCAAAAAATTAAACTGTGATGAAGTTGGAATAAAAAATAATGCCGTATTTCTTCATGAACTACAGTTCGCTGATGACATAGTTCTGTTTCCTTCAGCTGCAGAAGAACTACAAACCAGAATGGAAGAACGGAGTAAAGATAGTTCGAAAACAGGCATTAAAATGAATTTAAGTAAAACAAAAGTAATGTACAATCAATATGCTGAAAGAAGGAAGTTAACGGAGGGACAATACGAATAGTTGATGAGTATTTATAGCTAGGCCAGCTCAAAACATCGAATGCCATGATGAAATAAATAGAAGATGTAAAATGGAGTGGGGTTCGTTTGGAAGACTACACTTTATTTTCGAAAGCAAACTACCAATGTATCTCAAGCGTAAAGTTTATAATCAATTTGTCGTACATGTGATGATGTACGGCCGTAAAACTTGGACAATGAATGCGTAAACGACTCAACGATTGAGAATCACACAAATAGCAATGGATAGCTGCATGCTAAGAATAACAGGGGGAGACCGAAAGATAAATAAATGGATTCTCGCACAAACAAAGGTAGAGGACGTAATCAAGACTGCAAAGAAGATTAAGTGTAGATGGACCGGTTACATTGCTAGACCAACAAATGGAGGATGAGCGACAAATCTACTACATTTGATTCGTCGTGAAAAGAAAAGATCAAGACGACTCTTAAATGTAAGATGGGTAGATGAAATCAAGCGTTTTTCAGGTGCTACATGGATGAGAATAGCAGCAGACCGAGATATATAGAAAGAAAAGTGGGATTCATTCCACAGTGGTTGGAAAACGGCTTAATATGATGATGATGATGACCTAAAGCTAATACAAAATCATCTTACAACTAAAATATGAATAAAATTTGATTCTCAAAATTCAAAAGAATTAATTCCTGATGTAAAAGTGTTAGTATTTCAATTTCCATTTATCCAAGTATGTTTATTCTCTATGCTCCACAAGAAGAAAGTGATCTCGTGTTCACTTTAGCAACGTAATTTCGAAAGTCTATTAATTATATACTTGTTTAGTAAAACATATGTATTTTACACATGTTAACTCCACCCACAAAGCATTTATTGCTGTTCCTAGGTTTCACTGCAGCTAACAAGATCATTGATACTTACTCTTACATATCGCCATCCGCTGTGGACGTTACGTCAAACAAAATGTAACGTCGAGCCTAGCATGCATAAAATAATATTACAATTTATTAAATCATTTTTATTTTCGTTTATATATGAAGCGGAATTGTCACAATTCTCTTAACGTTAATATGTTGTTTTTACCTTTACTATTACCTTGTCTGCACAGAGTTGAGAACATAGGACGCATCCTCAGCAGAAGGATAAGCAACCATGTACTGACAATAATCAAAAGGTTTCCCATTCGCCAAACATTCTACCATAAGATTTTCACAACGTCTAGAAAATATATATAAACAACAACATAATTACTATACTGCAATATTAAGAGCAAAGACAAAATGACTTCAAGTCTGATGCATATTTGCATAATTATTTGTGCAATTGTAGTAATTAGTTGCATCATAATTTCATTCTGTAAAGTGTTTACATCTAACGTTTTTTTAATGGTCTTTAAAGTAATAATACGATTGTCTATATGTCTTAAAATATCTTAAGTTTATATCTAATATTTGAAGGGTGTGAGGCAAGAACATGGTAACCCACAATGTTACACTTTTAAGAATTTCGAAGTTTACTGCTGCACAAGTCATTTTCATTGGCTGAATGCTGATTTTTCACGTAAGGCTATACATAAAGGCTTAAAATAATTGTACCAAATCAAAAAAACGAACTTCTATTTTTTGCTGCTGTGTGGGTTACCATGGTTTATTATTTATACCATAATATTCGCTACCCGAGTCACTCAAGAATAAATCTTTTCACTGAACTCGCTGTAAGAAATGTTTAATTTACAAATTCTTTTCCTTTTTAGTGGGAGCTGGTATACTGCTCCTCGCTTCCCGGTATCTTAATTGTTGGTTACCATCTTATGAATCCCAAAATGTTACAATGAGGCTTACAATAAGTAAATATTGCTGCCTTCTCTGGAGCACAATTTGAACTCGGACAACATTAAACGACGCGGTATGATTGCTTTCTATCGGGTGCTGAATAGCTAAAAAAAATAAGCATTTGTGGGTTACCATGTTTTTGCCTCACACCCTTCATTTCTACTATTAGATTTAAGAATATTTAAGATTATATTGTGTGATACTTACACTATCCCAGGTCCACGGAATGGCATGATAACCTTTTGTCAGGAATATATTAAGGGCTTTATTAAAGGTCAAAAGATCACATGCTTTTCACTTCGGGTCTTGTCGAATTTCATGGTAATAATCATATCTACTGCTTTAATTGGCATACGTCATTTTGTTCTTATTTCAATAGGCTTTCCAAAGACACCTCTTGCCTGCAGCTGTGAAAAAAAATGCATTTTGGGGGAAATCCGGTGAAAACTTCATTTTGAGCGATTTTCGGACATTTAACGTCATATTTATGAAACTGATGGTAACACGAGTATCACAAAGTATACGTAACAAACACTCCAAGTTTCATCACAATCAAATGTATGCGCCAGTAAGGGAAATCAATCAACCCAATTTATATGCAATTTTTTGTTGTAGGAAAGAAATTGAATTTTATTTATGACTTTCATGTATGTAAGTCTCAGGTCGAGCAGGAAGCGTTTTTCTGAAACGTACCCATGGCTACTATTGTAACGGTCACACGCTTACGATTCATACCTTATTTGGTTGATACTTGAGTATGAATCCCAATGGTATTTCTTGCATCCGGCGATCACGTATTGAAATGGGAGAAAGGCGGATTTTTCTGCAAATTTCCTGTAAAAAACTTCGTATTTAACTAATTTTTGGCTATTTCTCCAGGGCTTGTGAAAATAAAAAACATTCTTCTTTTCATACGTAATATAGTCTTCAGATTTAATTACAATCGAATGAGTGCACTAAATGAAAAAAAAATCTATTAACGCCTTATATATGTATAGCGGAATGACGGAAGATGCCACATATTTTAGTTTAAGAACCAATGTGGGACATTATTGTGGGATAAATAAAAGAAACAGAATAGCAAATATTTGCACAAATATATATTAAGTTATCATGGTTTTACTGACCAAAGTACATGAAGATACGTATATAAAAAAAACCGGATCTATTCGCATTTAAACTGTTGTATAAGAATTTGCATCTTTAAGATACCCACTCGTTGGGGCTGAAGATACCTAATACATTAAAATTAAGATAAAAACGGTAAACATGTAATTATAATTAAGATAAAACAAGGTAAAATGAAATTATAAAGAAAAACTTCATTGATGCATTATTAATAACATGGGTAATATAAATGAGTAAGTATGGTTGTATTTCGACCAGTTCAGACAATATTTGTTACGATGAGGGGATCGTTTTGAGGGCATCTGTTTCAAAGTGAAAATTCTTCTTCCTTGTATAAAATGAATGGTACATCAATTGAATGCCGCAGTAACTTTTGTTTTGTGGGAATGAAGAAAATAGTATGGCAAACAATGGATAGTCAGGGCTTAATTTGAAAACCCCTTGACTGATTTGTCAATTTGAGGAGGAAAAGCGATGTAGAGACAAGGCTGAACTTTATCAAAGCTATGGCAAAACCTTAATGTGTGTAAATATTATATTGCCCTTAGGCCGCTTTCACATACGCATGAGAGCGGGACGAGAGCAGGTTTCTCTCGCTGCTGACGAAACAACACCCGCCTTTCTGTGCTAAAAATGCGGCGACACTTTCGCGGGCTCTGCCCGCTGAAAGCCAAACAAGACATTGAAGTAAATGAGCCGTTCCACATCACCGCGAGAGCGAACCTTGGAAAGTGAGAGAACAGTGTTGCTAGGAAACACCACGAAATAAGCCGCATTTTCATCAATTACACCAGGCCGGTAGCTAGAATTGTTTCATTAAAAGCTAATCTTCTTGTTGGATCATAATAATGTTGATATGAATATTCATAGAGCTGTAAACAAGAAGTTATTTCCTTGTTATGAATATGTATTGCCATTTAAACGAATAATTACCTATATACATTTTTCATGAAATTGTAGTACTTTCACGTGGAAAATTTGAAACTGAATCATATTCCCGTTTCTCATATATCCACGGTATTAATATACAACTATTTGTTCTGATTTTTGTACAAGCATAAAACATTACACAGTCTAAATAAACTAAAGTAGGGCGGACTATGAACTACTGAAGGAACGGAACTGTGTTTCGGCAAATCAGTTTGAACACAGAGTACATTTCTTTTACTAATTTTCTGTTATACATTTTATCTAATCGATACTATATTAATGATGATGATGATAGGTGTTCTACCCCAAGGCAGGTCTTTGACCTGAAGATCCCTGGCAAGGTAAACCAATCGTGGTTTGCCATTGCCTTCCATGGGATGATGAGGTCCTGAGGACGGGACCTACAGTTTAACGTGGGATTCGAACAATTTATGTACCCACCGGCAATCGAACCCGGGACACCTTAATAACAAGGGTACGAGCTTAACCACTCATCAACCGGAAACACTACTGCATTAAAGGTCAATATTTTTGCTACTTTAATTGTTCTAAGTAATATTGGTTTCGATCCATACACAATTCAAATAAAGGTGAAAGAAAAACTAGAAAAAAAAAACTCAGAATTATTCCACTATTTCGACAGATATCCCAAACAAGCAAAATAGATATTGTTGTTAGCAAATAATTACAAAGCAACGGCAAGTCGGTGTTGTTTTCTGAAGGACATATATACATATATATGGGCAACGCCCTAGCCGAGCTGGTCTACCGGTTCCCGTAAGATCACCGAAGTCAAGCAGCTCTGGGTCTGGTCAGTGTTTTGATGGATCCCCGTTTCAGCACTCCAGATGGTGTTGCCTGTGCGGCGTTCACCCAGCGTCGTGAGGCCAATTGGGGGCTACCTGAATAAAGAGGTAGCGATTACAGTTGATTGCTTCGGCTCTCCTCTCCCAACACGTCTGATCAGCGTAGGAGCAGTAGACCACCTCCTCCCTCCGGGAGAGGCCTCATCCAGTAGTTGATTCAATATGGCTGTATATCATATATATACCGGGTGAGTCACTGACGAGTGACAGAACAAAATAATTTGAGAAGGTGCGGAAAATAAAAAATGTACACAGGTAAACTAATACCTACGGGAGGGGGACACTTGACAAAGCACACAATAATAGTGTCACATAAGCAGTGTTGCCACTCCAGCACAAACTTATATTTTTTCAAATGGCACTACGAAAACTTTTAATATAAAATAAAGCTGTGAAGCAAAATACGTCCAATGATACCAAAATCAATGCTCAGTGTTGCCAGCTTCGGGAGATATAAAGGGTAAAAGTTGGAAAAAGGAGGATTCAATTGTAGCTAAACAGATCACATTAGATCAAAAACATTTACACGAGAAGAAAATAGGATATGGTCTTAACAAAATGCCAAAATAAGTTTCACTACGATTAGCAGTGTTACCACACGAGACACCGAAAAAATGGGAAATTTTCAATCGCTATTTACACAAGAAATGTCCCCTTGGAAAAAGTCACGAAAATAACCAGGAAGGCTCTTTGAGGGTCTAAAAATGCAATGGAATTTATTTGGAAGTGATATCACAAAGCGTTCACAAGTTACAACAAAAGAGGGAAAAGCTGGCAACACTGGAGGGACATTTTTTATCCCTCATGCAACACTGTAACCCACACAAGGTTGCCAGGGGTATGGCGACTCTTACTCTGTACTAACGAGAGGGTAAGATCTGACTAGGTGAAGTAGTATTCGGAAACGAATTTTGTGCGATAGTGGCGCCTAAAGTTAGAACGTATTTGTGACGTGCTTAATCAAAGTGAATCTCTAGTTTTGCGTTGTACTAGTGACTTACTCCGAACTTCTGACGACAGAAAACAAGGAAAGGAAGACAAATATTCATAATTACCTGACGAAAAGTGAATATATTAATTTGGAACACAAACTTGATTAAATTTAAACACTAAAACAATGTTTTAACGACAAGAATGACTAAAATAGGTAGAACGCATTCTCATTATTTAGTGATACTAATAAGTGTTGAAGTAAGCGACTTCTTGATTTCGTGGCGTACTTGGTTAAGGTGCGGTCAATAAAGTTATTTTTATCTTTAGCGGCAGTGGTTCGAACCCCGTCAAAGAAATTAGATATTTTTTACTTTCACTAAATGCAGTTGTAACTTGAATGTAATAGCTATAAAAAAAATGTTGCATTTTACATGATTTTTTACCATGATGCTTTAAAATTGAATTCGAGTACTACGGGAATTTACGTACTATGCGAAATGTAACTATTAAAAAGGGGAAAATATGGCTAAAAGATCCTATAGCTTACATGAGCTCTAACCACTTGTGTCCCCAATTGGAAATACTCGCCCTGAACCAATGTTGCCTAAAAGCTTAAATAAATTCAAATTGAAATACGTTTCAGTTATAAACAAAAGTATTGTCGCATGTCTATAGCTGACATTTCTTTTTTCAGAAATAGGTGGTATATTGTAACGCCTATAAATTCGCTGACTTGCAATGATACGCAGAATTGCGAAACGTATTTGTGTGAAAAATATTGTCCTGATATCCAGCCAAACAAAGGTGATATAAAATAAAATAAAATTTTGGGTAGAAAAATTCTGTACAAAAATTGCCCCAAGTTGTAAAGTTACATCGTTTTCCCCAGCAAAGGGAATTTTTGTAACCCAAGAGGACTTTTTAATTCTAGATTTTGGTAATAAATAGTTGAAGAATTTAATGAAAGATGAATTATTAAAGAAGTAGACGAGGATCAATTCTATTTAAAATGTATTGTCACATTGTTTCTTTAGATGATTTGACTTAACTTGGTTCTGTAAACTCAAACTGTTATAAATGAATGTTAAATTATACACGCTTTCAAGCAGTTAGAAAGCATCTAATTTACTATTGGCCATCACTGCCCTCTGCTAGTAACTGAGTGAACTACATGATGGATGAATAGTAAACGCAGGATTGTGTGCAGAAACTTTTGAGACAGAATAATGTCCCAGACATGTCTGCACACATTCCTGCATTTATTACTAGCATTTAATTAAAACTAATCGTACTCATTATTGAAGGACGAAACGAACTTTGGTCCGTGAAAGTTAATTTCTGTTTTACTCTACTGAAATTTGAATAATTGCCGTTAAACGAAAAAGGCGGGAAAATCCACTTGGATTCAACCTTAAGTATGTGCACAGAGCAATCAGGACAGATTTTAATAAATTGTATTAACTTTAAATAATTATAAAACCTATATATTTTTATCTTGTCGATTCATACTAAAGAAACGCCAACTGCTTTATTAAAGTTTAAAAGTTACTATCAAACATCAAGTAATATTTCCTTTTCCATCAACCAATAAGCACAATAAAATACTTCATTATGACTAGGCTATACATAATTGGTTCAGGCTATGTATACATAATAGTTAAGGAAAAATCTTTTTATGTATTGAAAGACGCAGACAGAAACACTGTTCTTTTTTTCTACATACGTACTTCGCCTTTCCAGTTTTAGCCTAGATTCCATTAATATAAAATTTCGAAAATAGTTAAGGAGGCACACTCCTTACAATATTTTTACTATAAAAGCATTGTGCAACTCTATCCTTAAGGGTTTAATATTTTAGGAGTTTATTTCTTTTGTTATATTCTTTACATAAAATTGCAACAGAATGAATTCATATGCGCCTGCGTAGCCAGTATTCAATTTTGTACAGTTTCCGAGATCGTGTAAAAATCTTCTACTAACATAAAAGGCAAACTTTTATGTCCCTTCATATTTCAGCCTATTGGGATATTTCGGAAAGCAGAACTAAAGGGTTATTCTTATCTATGGCCAACATTTTTGTTCATAAACAGCGAGAGATTAATTGATACTGTGTAGTTATTTTGAAACTCTGTGAATTAATGGGCTTCCACAGTGTTATTTACCTTTTTTTTTAAAACTTTGGATTCGATATGCTACGTTAGCTGAGGTAAAATAAGGTTAGGCTTGGTTGGGTTAGATTAGAAGTATGGAAAAACTAAGAAGATAGGGGCAATGAGGTTATTACAATTTAGCAGCTCCGAATTAATAATATTCCTTAGCCATTAGCCATTTTAAACACAAGCTACTTCGCAATTTGACTACCGAACCATCGTAGGTCAGTGGTAGAAGGTTGGCGTAGCATTCAGGAGGTCCTTTGTTTGATACCAACGGCTGATCGTCCTGACAGGCTTTTCCAGTTTTTTTCCTAGTCACACCAGGCAAATCCCGGGTTGACACCTTCAACGTAGGCCATGGCCGACACCTTCCCGGACCCTTTCCTCTCAGTTATCCCGACCTGAGTCTTAGATGCCTAAATGCCATAAATAAAATTCCAAATTCCAAATGGGACTCATTTGGGACTCAAAGATGAGGAATTGTATTATGCAAAAACAATTTTTCTGGTGGTTATCCAAAGCATCAGCATGTCACTTTAGCTTTTAATAAATGAACAACGGAACGGGACGAGTGTAAGCCATATTGGTGTTATCACTCATATAATTAATGAACCCATTGCGGAAGAAAACATTCTTTCTTCCTTCTCCTGTAACTCTCAACTACGCTGAAAGGGAAAGCCCGTAGAAAGAGGATTCTTTAAAAGTGAAAGAAATTGTAACTTAAACTGTCATCAGAGCATGATTAAAATTCAGTAAAGCTAGTATAATTTTTTATTCGATTACAAATTAATTAATCTCAATAAACTTATTATTACTAATTAATCTATCAGATGAAACAACTATCAGGATAAATCACTATCATAACATTCATTGCATTTCAAACGTCAATTTTATTAGTTGACAGAATAACACAGTTAGTCAGAACACATTTTCTTCATGCAGGGTGAAGTAGGTAAAACAGATATGATAATGGTGCATGCTACATATCCGCAATACCGAAACTTTATTATACGACAACCGTATTATTTCACTCCTTCGTTCGAACATCAATAAAAAAAAATATGCCGAAGCAAATATATAGCCGACAGAACGGCAGATTTCTTGTTGCAGAGAACCAAAACAGTAAGAGAAAACTTTAGTGCCGAGCAAGAATTTCCTTGAAGAAACAACAAAATTTTCAACATACTAAATAGGTCTACCGCTTTCCAAATGAGAAACCGTCTAATTTGACACATAAATTTCGAGGATGCAAACATCATCTAAACTGATTACATTTGGTTAGGTTAAGTTAATTTAGGTATTAAAATCCCATACATTAATTAACATGCACTCCAGATTAGGTCACCAATTCACTCAGCACGTCCAACGGTTAGCTTAAAAAGAACGCAATGATAATAAAAAAAAGTAAAAGACAAATCCTTTGTCGTTGTCCAAACTATAAGGACTCTGTAAAATTTCTCACCTTCCATGCTATGATATCAACCACTGATTCAACAACGCTTGAAGAAAATATATTTTTAACTTCAAAAACTAATCCATAAGACAAATGTAGTATCGTTTTTGTTTTAGTCACATATAGGAAACACAGAAATGACTGGCAAAGGGGGAAGAGGGTCTGGTGCCCCTTGTACTGTACTAAAGTTTAAGAACACTGATATAATCAAATTAATTTCAGTTAGGTTACGTTTTGCACAATGAATTCACTTGAAACCACAGTATACAATTGTT
>JAGDQP010054918.1:0-13246 GCA_022664845.1 Lepisma saccharinum
CATTTGTTTTTAAGGAATATATTCCAATAAGAGCATAACAAGTACTTTCGTTTTGTAGCTTTCCAACAAGTAACCTTTTCTTTCGCACGAAGTACTTTCGTTATAGTTTTCCAAGCTAGTCACCCACTTTTCGTTCACACACAGTCTGGCAACTCGATGTTTCCCTGCTTTTCAGCGTGAACATTTTAACATATGTTTTCAAGAAAAACGTTGCTTCAAGTTATATTCAGAAACAGACCTAGTCTTTTCGGTGAGTAATAGTTTTATGGTAGGGATGGGTACAAGGGGAATCTAAACATAAAATGGAAATTATCCGTAATCGCCCTTCTTTGGCAGAGACGTGAAGAATTAACATTTGTGAGAAATTCTCGATTTTCGACTTACGGGTCAAAGTATAATCACACCAAATTTAAGTAACGCAACCTATTTTTTAACAGGAACTTAGAGTTATCTTAGTACATACCTATTTTAATACTTCTACTATATATTCGTTTTCTATTTTGCAGAAAAATTTTCACCTACGGTATTGTTTTGTCTTTTTGAAAGTAGGTAACAATACCTAACGTTTCATTCCCTTTAATTTCTTTTTTTGATTAAATATCAAAACCTTCTTCGTACCTCCAGGCAATATATTACGTGTGATACACAAGGCTAAAGTTTGTGTCCGTCTAAATTTGGTATATCTACTTTAGAAACTGGAAATGTAAGTTTGCAATCATCATCTGCGACTACATCTCTTGCTTTCCGTTAAATAAATCAAGTATTATAATTTTCCTTTGTGTGTCTATACTGTCATGTTTATAGAGCTCTTCATAAGTCTCTTTCTCAGAAGGTAGAAGAACGTTCCCCAGTAGCACACACGTTGATTTAACGTTGATAAAACCGTTTAATGTCCGCCTTTTCAACGGTTATGTACAACCAAAAAACGTTTAATTAACGTTAGATCAACGTTTAGATCAACGCTTTTGGTTGTATACAACCGTTGAAAAGGCAGACATTAAACGGCTTTATCAACGTTGAATCAACGTGTGTGTTACTGGCGTTCAAGGAGCCAACACTTTCATGAAATGTTATGGCCTTTTGTTAGAGTTATTTATTATTATATTATTATGATTCTTTAGTAAACTGCTGAGATAACGTCAAGAAGATAGTCAACACATGATGCTACTACTCCTTACGATAAATATTGCTTAATACTACGAAACTAATAACAGAAAGTGGAGCAAGCATTTTATCGCAAATAGAATACTTGGAGACAGAATGTATACATGTATACCTTGTTTTGGATTTGCAAGATTTATCATTGAAGTATTTTCAAAATGTTACATCTTCTAAGTTAGTATATTATATCATATACTCCCTGAAAGTCCATATTGTTGATTGTCAGTGACGATGCCACATCTACGACCCCATTGCTATCAGGCTGTGAGAAAAAGTTACTGAAAAATGGAAGAACTATTTGGAAAAGACGAATTTGTGGTCCAGGGAACTACACTTAATTATCTGCAAATTCCCTATTTTTCTTATATCTTCTCTTGGCTTAAATCAGGTAAGGAAGTGTAGGTTGTCCATTTCATACTACTTGTTTCTTCCCAACATGGAATGTACTAAAGAGATTATTGAGAAAACATTCAATCAGACAGTCGCATGAAGCTGCACTTAATTCTTTTAAACAAAACTAAAATTGATTTACAAGCTTAAACACAACACTCTACATTCAGTAGTCAGTTCTCCCGCCACATATGTAACTCTGGGCGTGATTGGTTTTCGAATATAAAATCATTTATGGTCTTTCAGCATCTTTGGCTCAGGCTGGGATGGGTTAGGTAAAGGATTGGAAAGGTATCGTCAGGACCTTGCTTAATATACTATCCTTACATTCGCCATGTACAACCGAGTGAAACATCAACGTACGAACCCATCCCATTACCGATTCGAAGTCCGCGACTTTACGGTCTTTACCACGAGGTGAACGTAATTGGTAGCTGTTGGAAATTAACTGTATTTAATCAGTGAGTGACGTTCATTGCTTTAAAGTTTCCACAATAGATACATATACATCAGCTTTCGGGGCGTCAAGTGTATTCAAATCTCAAAACTTTATTTTCACATGCTTTTAGTAGCTCAAATCTTCAGGCCGTCTTCACAATACATTAAAATTTTCATTGGACAAGGAAGAAGAAGATAGTGTTCAATCGTTTGTTTAGGTATCACTCGGGCATGTATCTAGTGAAACTGAAGAAGATCCTCGAAAATTTCAATCAGAATGATAGGCAGAAGAACTGAAATCTGTTGCTTTTCTAATAATGGTCCGAAGGACTCTATATACACTAGAATACTGGAATTGGATATGAACTGGATTAAGGACGTCACCGCTTTGAATTCATCTAGGTCAAATTCATCTTGATCTAGGAATTCATCTACGTCCATCTAGATCAAAGGCGACAGAAAATAGAGTTGTTTTATAAAAAATAGATGATAAAACATTTAGTAAACATTGCAATATGTTAATATTATGAAATTTATGGAACATTATTTGCATTGAGTAGACATGTCAAATTTGGAATGTAAAATTTGGAATATCCTATAGTTCTTATTTGCAGCTAGAATGTTATTAAATTTGCAAACTCTACTACTATTTCAGGGATTGCATGGACGTAAATGTTCTCTCTATTTCTATGAACCTTCACAGCAAACTTTAAGCCGAGGATAAACTCTTCATTTCCTGGAGTTGAAACATACTGTGTACACAAAGAGCAGCAAAAGCTATATGGTCCTTTTTTAGTCTCTGGAACTAGTCGCAAATTGTCGACTCATAGTTAACATTCACGCATTCAGTTAATTGAATAGTCTACAGGCGTAAAACTTTACTTAAAACGACGACAACAACAAATAAACATGTTTGAGTGTAGAAACCCTCGCAGATTCTACATAGACAATTTGATTTTGAAAAAAGGCTGTAGTATCTATATTGACCAACGAACTGCTGAAAAATATATTGTGCACCTTTTCTTTATTTTAGAAGGAAATCCGAAGGTATAGAGATGTGTATATGGGGGCATGGAGGCATGGAGGCATGGAGGCATGGAGGTTATGCAAGGAAACATCTCAACTGTTCTTTTACAACTAATTCGGAGGCACTGGTGAAGTTTTGTACCATTCATAGCACGTGTTCTTTTCTATACAACGGGCACCAAATGCTTTCCGTAACTATCTAGCGCATCCATTCAAATGCAATACAGGAATATTGCCTTTACGTATTTTCTGCGTATAGCTCATTGTCGTCACGCATACGGATAATTAATACGGGCTACACTGTTCTATTTCATTGCAGCACACATGCTTCTAGTACGCCAGAAACTTTCAACGTTATGTGTCGATACATATTGGTGCCACCGGCTCATCATATTTGAACACTAACAATTCTAAATGCTTTATACAGCCTGATAAACCTTTTCACGTTATTATTTCTTAGGTAAAATAATGAATGAACACAACCGAACAAAAGATAGACGGACAGAAACAGGTTTAGAAATCTGAGAAAAACAATTTTACTAACTCTTAACAAAATAATATTATATAATGTGAATGGCAAACCTGATATGTATTCTCTATTTATAAGAACAAAAATGGAATCTTGTTAACCCTGTCCCATATTCATGCAAATGCTTTCCCTTCATACCTCGATTGTTGCTTACCATTTCCCATCCTTGTTGAGAATTTTGATTTCCTTCCTCTGCCATGAACGAAAAAGGTTTTGTGATTTACTTAAAAGCTTTTCGAAAAGAAATTACTTTCCAACATCCACTTACGTTTTTGATAGTTTCCCGTTCAAACGAGAGAGAGCAACAGGCGGTACGCTCCAGTAAACTTCATAGACATACAAAGTTTCTCTCTCTTCATCTCTCCGCTACTCCCTCCCCCGCACAAATCTACCATTGTGAGAAATGCAAACTGTACAGAAGCTTACTACACTGCTTCTGAACAATCACTCTTACGAAAATAGTTCATAACAATGCACTGCAACGGTCAGTTATGTTATTTTATATAGCTACTAAAAAGGCGTGGTTTTCTTAGTTAGTCTTAGAATCGGAGAAAGAAAATACAAACATGATGGCTTACTTGAACCACAGCTGGTATTTCACGAAAAAATACCATAACCGTTTAGGCACACTCGCAGACAAGACACCAAAGGGACCGCGGTGACTCAGTGGTAGAGTGGTCGTCTCTTGTATGTAGAGTACCCGGTTCGATCGAGAATCGTTTGTGGTGGACAAACGGCTTGGGTTCCAGTGTGTAACATTGTGAGAAAACCGTCTTACAACTTAAAACACTAGCTCGCAGTGACCTCGGAGTGGATGAGAGGTTACTACACCCACTTTCTGTGCGTGTGGTCACGGGTTCAATTTTAGCCGGGGCCTATTGAAAGAAATTGTTCGGAGCTCACTTTACCAAAAACTGTAGGTCCCGTTCTTAGAAACTCAGCAGCTCGTTTAGGACGTTTATTATCCTCAACAAGGGTACCAATTCAAACAAACTTTCTGCAATGAGATAGCATACATTTTCAATCACCGTGGATCCTAATTTAAGCTCAAGGCATGAGGAATAAAAATCTTTTGTTTTCATTTTCTGCTGTTTTGTGATTGCAATTATTATCCTTCATATTGTTCAACGAGAATGATATACCTTCATTTCCTACACAACTTGAAACGCGCAATTTTAACTTTCACGAACTACATTTTATTGACCAAATGACCAAACCATTTTAAAATAAGAGTTGACATTTTTACTGTTACTGGTAGTTCGGAACACACCAGTCTTCGTTGTCACCAAATTTCAGATTTTTTCATGAAGTATTTTTTTATTTAAAAAAAATACTTCGATGGACTTAGGATGCTTTGCAATAAGGTTTTCAAATGTTAATTAGGAGATAAAATAACTACTCGACTGGTTCAAAAATTGCTTAAAAACGTCTGTTGACTTGTAGGTATTTAGGTTCATATCAAGACAAATCAGAATAAAAATATTCGGTAGTAATAGTAGAAATCAAACACTTGAATTTATCCGGAAGGCGTCTCTTCCATATCACCATGCAGCTCGATAGAAGCTTTATCTTTAGGCAGTGATCTATCGAATGGGTATTAAGGACGTTCTCGACATTGAACCATTCATTACTGTCCTTGAGAAAGCGTTAATTCCTTCCGTTGGACTTAGGGAGTTTGCCGAAAACCTGTGGAATTCAGCAATGAAGTCTTGAGGTTTGGTGGTGTGGGTGAAGCCAGACACTGTAGCATTTAAATTCACTGACTCCAGTTATGAAACGGAACTCGAAACAAACATATCCCGTTGGAATCACCATACTTATCTCTAGTTGCAGAATACATGGAGGATAAAAACATGTGTGGTGGCCGCTGTTGTTATCACAAAATAATCCGAAACCAAGTACTACCTGAAAATGTATTATACATGTTATTATTACAGAAATTTATTTTAAGGTACTTTGCTTTTAATGGTGAAGCAATAACACTGATAATTAATTTGTTGCGTTAAGGAGAAGTGAATGATCACACTACATTGTGTATGATCGCACTTTCCCTGTAATGTCTTCCCCGTGTTTGAGAACGAAATATAGTAGGGACTATTTCTGACACGAAATATGTAAAAAAAAAAAAAATGTTTAAGCCTAGGAACAAAACGAAGAGTAAAAGAAAGGAAGTAAGAGAACTTCTTCCTTACTTATACTCGTTTTGAAAGTTATAACGGCCCATCAGCTAGTAAGGGTGGTGATTGGTTTCGTTGCATTTTTTGTCAAACGTGGTACCGTAAAAGATGTGTTAGTGACGGCGGTAAACCAAACTTTGTTTGTGAAAGCTGTATGTAATATCAATGTGTTATACACTTGAGATAGACGCTAATATGTAGCTACAATTAGGTCTATGTTTAGAATCTCTTGAAGCACAATAATGCTCAGTTGGAAACAAACCTTGTATTTCACTTTTGCAATAACAGACCTAGGCCTATATGTTTGTTAACAGTGCACTCAGTCCTCAACGCTCGAACCCTTTAAGTATCTGCATTTTTTAATTTGCGTATGCCATACGTCTCTCGTTAATTTATGTTGAGAACAGTCTTGTCGATAAGGTTACTTTCGGATATAGAAAGTGTTTTTGTCTTGACTGTTTCCTTTTTGTTTGTGGGAAGTCTAGTTTTTCTAACTCGTCCCGGTTGTTTGTGGGAAGACGACATTAGACTTGCTGATGAGTCCCGCTGGAAGAGAAACAGTGCAGTGTTGCCAACATCACATTTACCATAATATATCATTTTGTAGTCCTTTGTTTGCAGGAGACAGTAAATTAAACCCTGTATCTTCAAGATCCCTTACAAGAAGTAATAATAGGTGGGAATATCAAAACACAACGAATATCCTAAAAAGAGTTTTGTCAGTAAAATGTTAGACATACATTGTGAACATCTTAAAACACGTTTTATTTCCACTGTGTGCGAAGAACTTACTGTCCCCATAAGATGTTTTCGGTAAGGATCTCTCTCAGTGATTTCGCCAGACCCACTAAGTAGGAGGGTGTCACCCCCAAATCCTTGAGAGTACCGTAACTTCAAAAATTTTACGGTTAAAAAGGATAGAAACCGTGCAAAACTTCATTTACACCCTCTTTTTCATCAAGTATATTTTGCAATTCATTATTGTACAAGTGTATTCTCAGTGTATATATAATCTTTCTGGCTTATAATAATAAATTGAGACTTTGCTACTAATTGCTAACGACTGATTGATTTCAAGACAATCTGAGTTACCTTTACCAGGTCAGTTAATAACTAATTAGGACGCTGCTCCGTCTCCACGTCACGTGCCGTGACGTGTTCGTCTACGACACGGTTTTGTTTTAGGATTTTGAACATTGAATCTTTTTAAAGATGTCGAAAGAAATATCGTGAATATCGCTTCATATAGTGAAATATTTATCGCAACTTAAAGAGAGAAGTACATTGAATTATTTATGCGTCAAATCTTGCGACATACACTTCAAGTAAGTGGTAAATGTCAAGAAATGACCAATCGTTGTGGACCTTTCGAGAAGTAATCTTTATAGGCTACAATGGTAGAACCTACTAGAATTCAGCCTAATTTTCATATATTAAATTTTCTGTGTATAGGGGCCTTCATAGCATATATAGGGCCTATAGCATACTCTTTTCTGTCCACAAATTTCTGATCACCCTATCTATATATTTAAAATAATTTCATAAAAGCTCTGTCCAGCCGCCCAAGCATTTCAATTGGTCCGATTTGTGTGATTTTTCTTTTAAAATTTTCGAATTTACACCTAGATATGTTATAAAGCATTCGCATTCCTAACCTTCTCACCAACTTTGAATAGAAGAGAATCGCAATTTCCTCTCTATGTATTTTGTATGGGAGTTCTTTTTGTAGAAATGTAAAGTCGCCCAGCAATTTCTACTGGACCGATTTTCATGAATATTTTTTTCAAAATGTTCGTATTTATGCCTGGATATCTTATTAAGCATTCTGCCCACAGAGGTATTGTGTGTCACCGAGTTCTTATTGTTGCCAACCAAGTTTTGAAATTCAATTTTCCAATTGCTTCCACATAGTAATACAGTAAAACGTAGCCGCAAGAAACTAGGTATACACATTACTCAATACACAATATAGTAATTGTGTACCGGCCCCAAGTCCCTAATTGTCAGTGTTTCCAACCTATTTAAAACTTCAAATACTACACATGTATTTACTTATACGAATCTACACGCGCACATTGATTTACACCAAATTTTGTGTACATATGAATTAGGTACTGGTTCAGACCACAGAAGTACTTCGGGCACCACAGTTATCAGTGTTGCCAACCAATTACCAACCTTTCGGACCTGGCTGGTTTTGACATATACTGCACACTCACTAGATCTGATGGACTGGAAGCGCCAATAAATTCTTGAGCACCATCCATGTCGCTGAATTCGTCCATTACTGGAAAGTTATTTCACATTGTTTCCATAAAACTTGACATTTAGGTACTGGGAGAGATCAGATAGAAACCCCGGGTACCACAGTTATCAGTGTTGCAAACCAAATGCAAAAATCAATATTTCAAATTCCTTCCATAGCATTGGACAGACCAGCACTAAATTTCGCATTTAAGTACTGACAAGACAAGTATTTCGGTTCGAGCGGAACTTTTTTGATAAGATTTCGTATATATGTTCGTGCCCCGATGCTGATAATGCCTGCAAATTAATTCGACCGTGTAAGGGCGCGTTTGTCCGCTAGAGGGATCTAATATTCAGAGAAAGCGAAGACAGCCGTTGCAATGGCTCCCGCAATTCCGCTTTGGACAGGCATTTATTACTCAACATATCCACATGAACATACCTGACAGTACTGACAAAGACTCCAGCGTGCAACAAATAGTTTGGCAGATATAGGCCAGAATTTTGTTTCACAAATGCAAGTGAGGGTTTTCCACAAAGTGAGTAAAACAGAAGGGAAAATCACAATAGGCACACAGGACAAACGATACATCAGGAAAACCTTCAAAAACACACCCCAAAAATGATACAAATCTCACAAAAAATCTTAATTTCGGGGATGGAGTCCGGACCCCCAGAACCCCCTTCTATGTAAGTCCCTAGCTGTAACTGTCAGCAACTTCTAGATTTAAAGTGAAATGGAATTTGACACTGTGTCCATGGAGTGTAATTTTGAAGGTTGCTCTGTCCACATATTTGGATTACCCCTTCGGTTTTACTCACTTTATAGAAAAAACTCACTTGCATTTGTTCAGAAAAGTACGTACTGGCCTATATCTGCCAAACTATTTGTTACACGGTATTGTGGCTTTGCAGTCTTTGTCAGCGCTGTCAGGCATGGCCCATGTATATACTTTGAGTAATAAATGCCTATTCGAACCGAAACTACGGGAGCCGTTGCAGCGGCTACCCGGGCTGTTTCTCACTTGCTCCAAACTGTAACGCTCTCTAGTGGACAAACACGGCCTTACACGGTCAAATTACTTTGCATGCATTAGCAGCATCGGGGTACTAATATATATACGAAGTCTTATAAAAAAAATCCTGTTTTCACCGAAATACTTCCCTTCTGAGAGAGGTGAGAATGGTACAACTTCCTACAATACCATTCGATAGATCAGCACCAAACTTGGCATTTAGATACTAGCACAAATCAGAGAGATATTCCTGGCGACGCAACTATCAGTTATGAGTGTTGCTAACACTTTTTTTGTTTGCTACAAACTCAATATTTCGAATTGCTTCCATTTCATTTTTTTTTAGATCAGCACCAAACTTTGCATTCAGATACGATATAAGATCAGATCGGTACTCGAGATGCCACAGGCGTTACTGTTATCAGTGTTGCCGACCAATTTTAAGAATTGAATGTTTCAAATTGCTTCTATTTCATTGGACTATTAGCACGGAACACTCGAGAGAACAGAGCAAGCCGGGCGAAGCCGGCGTCATGGTTGTCAGTGTTTCCAACCAACATAAGAAACAGTATTTCAAATAACGTTCTCACAATTAGATAGATCAGCGCCAAACTTGGCATTTACATACTGGAACAGAGCATAAACACTTCAGGAGCCGCATGTGCCACATTAGTTATCAATCATTTTCAAAACTTAAATATTTTATATTTCTTCAATACCGTTGGATGTACCTGCACCAAACTTGGTATTTGCTTACTGAGACAGGTGATGGAGCTACTTTCGATACCGCAGTTTGCATTTTTACCAAGCAATTTTATAAATGCAATATATAAAATTACTTCCATACCGTTTTAAGCATCCGTAAGATACTTGGCATAACTATTATTAGATTCGATAGAAAAATACTGTGGGTGTCCCCGACCCAAAGCACTTCAATTATCAGTATTGCAAACCTATTTTAAAATTCAATTTTTAACATGGCTCTTAAACAGTTGAATCAATACTCACCAAAGTTGACATAAACACTATACGACACCATAGAAAAAAATAATGTGCAAGTGCTCACTCTCTAACTTTTCAATTTTGCCAACCATTTATAGATAGTACGGGCGGAGACCAAAATACAAAATTATAATATTTAGAACGCCCATTCAACCCTCCCTCCTTCATATTAAAATGGATTTATGGAACGTTGATCAATATATGTTGAATGTAACTGTAAAAAGCACCATTTGCGTCATATGAAATGAAGTTGCGCCAAGTGCAAATGTAATACGATTTATGCCAGTGCTCTCTGCAACGTGTTCGAACAGTTGATTTAATGGAAATGTTTTGCCTGACTTCAACCTGGGACATACAACAGCATTGAAACACATCATAATGTGGTTAGACCATTGGATGTAAACTCAACTATAGAACGGAAAGTGTGTCCGGTTTGTAAAAATATCTTGCTGCGGGCCAGTCTCCAACAAGAGGAAGGCGTAGCTGAAAACTTGATAATGATGTTTTAAAATCATGTGTGTAGGCAAAATCCACACATATCGACAGAGAGCTTGCTCTACAATTCAAAGTTTCCAGTTCAATCATTTCCGATCAATTACAGTAAATAGGGAAAGGGAACACTTGAACAACTGGGTACCGCAAGAACTGACGCAGTATTACAAACAGCAGTGGGTGGACTGGTCATTAGTTCGTCACCACTAGGAGTCCCTCGCATTGTGACGTGAAGAAGCGGATCCTGTTCTAATCGCAGGCAAAGTGGATAGTAGTTTCACGTTGGTCATTCCCCCAAACACTTTCCAAAACCAAAGTGTACGTCACAAAAGGTTTTTTTGTCATTCTGGTCCATGACAAGGGGACGTAATTTATAAACGGAGTTGAGAACCTTGTGAATCCTTGGCAGGGATGTATCGCTGCAGATGGACAAATCTGAATAGTAGTGTACGGCCATTTATTTCCGAATGACTACTTAACGCTTATAGCTGCTCCATAGCTATCTATCCATATAAACTCAAATTCACGCATCACTTAGAAACGACTGAAGTTACCTGCCAGAGATCCAATAACAATTAATTATATCTTTGTGACAAAGAATGGAACTGAAATGATAATAATAGCTAACAATAAGGTTCACCACTTATTACTTTGATATGTAGTTGCTTAGATATAATCTCTCGAATGAATTTCCAAGATGGCTACCGAAGTGTTCAAATTGCATATAAGGAAAATAATATTCACTAAGTCGTACATCTTTTGGTTAATTTCGAAGTGAGAATAGTTATTGATTTTTTTTTACATTTGCAGCTATTACAACGCCTAAGTACCAAGGTTGTCACATGAACAGCGACAGCATCCTTGGCTGAGTATACCTTCGTGGACAGGAATTGAAAGGAGCGGCCAGGACCTCTCAACTCTAAAAGAATGTTACTCTGTCATATAAGAAACTTATAAGAAATAAATTTCCTTTGATCATTCTCTTGAAAATATCTTGCGACCAGCATGTGCAATGTAGAGGGTAAAGAGAATCAAAAGGCTTCAAACTAAAACCATATAAACGGAGTAATATGTCAATTAACACCATTCCTTGCACTGACACATTAGCTAGGAAACGCTAAGAGAGGATGGAGATGAATGAAACAAGAGTTAGGATGCGAGTAAAAATGAGCTAAATGGAAATTCGGAACAAATTGTGTTAGACGAGATAAAGAGCAGAAAATGGAAATGAGTGCCTTAGAGCTATTACACAAGACGGTAAAGGAAATAAGAAATATAAGTCATTAAAGGCATCGAAGCGGAAGTCAAAGGAAGTGATTCATCAGAACGGGAGGAAGAGGCGATTTCACTATGCAGAAGTTTATTGACTTGCCGAAAGCAGAGATGAAATGGTTTGATTTCCTATCTCGTCTGAGATTAATTTCCGCTGTTCACAAAATGTTACCTATTATAACAATATAACATGAATTAATTTTGAAAACCAATTATATTTAGAATGAAGACGAAGTTATTCTGCCAGCAAAATGCAAGTTTTAGTAGACTGAGATATTTCTATCTGTTGGGTAGATCCTTTCCTTATGGCTGAAAGGTTCAAGATTTGTTTGTTGTTGTGGGCTCAATAATTCAGATAAAACTCACACATTAAGTATGATGTAACGTTCTTAAGTATAATCAAAATAATCAAATAAAAATAGCCATATATTTGGAAATGGTTTTCATGTGTGTATCCTTTCACACATGTATACCTAAAATAATTTTGCCATGCTTGTTATTTCCACTAAGAGCTTTCACATTCTCATTTTCGTTATATTTTGTCTATTAAAATGCAGACATATGTAATTAAAAAGTAAGTTTCTTAATATATTATATGTTATTTCATTACTACACGCGTTATTCAACTTCTGGCCGGAATTATGTAATTACATATACAAATAGATACCTACTTATGGATATCTTTTTTTCGTGTATTGTACATTTAGAAGTTGATATTTGCCGCAACGATGCGAAAACGCGCGAGTAGTAAACACCCACCTGACTACCACGTTGTGGAAAATTGCACGATTTTTCCATACCTGGCTGATTCTAAATTAAAAAAAAAAATAAACCGTCAAGGCCACATGCAAGGCGATAACATCTACCTTGTTTGGTTTCTTAGAATGAGCCATGTGTATAGTATTTTGAATTTGCATGATAAAATTCTGAATCGTTTTGGTATATGGAATATATCCCTGTAGAGGATTAAGAATTAGATGAGTTATACTAGTTAAACGGATAGAAATAGTTTTCAGTAGTATTTTATAGTCGCAATTGTATAGTGAGATTACGCGATATTTGCAAATATCACTTGCAGTTTGATTATGCTTATTAATTAAAATGCCTAGAGACTAGGGCTGTCAATATCCGGATAATTTGATATCCAATTAATCGAACAATTCATTGTTTGGATATTCGAAATCCGATTATTCGAATAATTTTAATTATCCGAATAATTATCCGGAAAACGGATAATCGAACATTATTCGGATAAATGGATAATTGAACATTATCCGGATAAACGGATAAATGAACATTATCCGGATAAACGGATAATCGAACATTATCCGGATAAACGGATAATCGAACATTATCCGGATAAACGGATAATCGAATATTATCCGGATAAACGGATAATCGAACAATTATCTGTGGAACAGATAATCCATGAATTATAGTGGATCCCGGGAAGATGCCACACATTTTATTCTACGAGACATTGTGCAGTAATTAAA
>JAGDQP010054919.1:3212-13246 GCA_022664845.1 Lepisma saccharinum
GAATTTATGCCTACGTCTAAACCTGCATCTGTAAAGCCAAGTGAGAAGGAATTCATACCTACGTCTAAACCTGTATCCGCGAAGACGAGTGAAAAAAGCGTTACTGAAACAGATGACACACCAGGATTAAGAAACTTGGATACTTCGTCGATGAAAACAAGCAAGAAAGACGTCACCGGGAAAGAGGTATCTGCGACGAAGGTTGTATCAGTAAAGCCAACTAATGAAGAGCTCAGTGAAGACGAAGATGATAATCTCAAATGCGAAATATTGACCCCTACTAATAGGAAAAAGGTCCCTGATACTAAAGATAAGCCTTCCTCCGAAGTTCTGTCAGCGAAGACAAGTAAGAAAGGCATTATGGATTACGAGGATACATCATCTACACCTACGCCTCCGTCATTAGAACCAAGTTGGGAAAACTTGAATCAGGCTTCATCGAAGCCATCAGAAAAGACCAGCAAGAAAGATGTCACTGAGGACGCACAACCTTTCTGGAGGAATTTAGCTGTGCCAGCAGTTAAAGGTAGCAAAGAGAGTCTGAAAGAGAAACCTTCAAAGACCATACCTGAAAAGATCGCAACGGACCTTGAACCAACAGAAAGAATGGCTCCTAGTGAGTCTGAATCACCTGAGCGTGATGTTTCAGGATCTCAAATAACAGAACCCACCGAAGACAGAACTGTGGCAAGTGGAACGAACGAGGTACGACCAGGTGGCAAAGTTCTAGTTCAAGCATGCCCAGTTGGAGTGTCTCCAGCACGAAAACCAACTGGTAAACCAAGCAAAACTCCTCCTCCACAATCAGAACCAAACAAGGAAGAGAAGAAGTAGAAAATATACAAATAACCATGGAACATACATTTATTAACCAATGAAGGTTGTCACTGTCAAATAGAGATTTCAGAAATTCTTTCAAGTTATTGCGTCTCCATAATACCTTTCTTAATAGAACCGTAATTTTGGATAGATGAAATTCAAGGGAAATAAATTATATTTGATAAAAGTATTTCAAGTTTTTATTTACACGTAGTAGAATGTTTGGATACGACTTTTACCCCTGCGCTATACAAGGCACTATTGTGTGATAAGTACTAAAATAAAATAAAATAAAAAAAAAAATATAAAAAGAATCCTGAGATTACTAGTTGCATTTCTTTAAAACTAATTGTACCCATTATTGAAGTACGAAACGAACTTTGGTCCGTGAAAGTTAAATTTTATTTACCTGCACTGAATTTTGAATAATTGACGTAAAACGAAAAAGACGGGAAAACCTACTTGGATTGAGCCTTAAACATATTTACTGTACATGTGCATCACACATTACAGGAACAGAATTAGAAACGTGGAACCACAAAAAATTCACAATCACTTTGTTGGAAGTGATTTTATACTTCAGTTATTGCCAGGAATTTAAATGAACGAGATTTCTAACTTTCGTAACTGTAAATTAATGCTGAGCTGCTAAGATTATGAACCTATTTAAAAACTAAGTGAGGAAAGACTTTTTTTTTCTAAATGTATGAAGAAACTTAAGTACGTACACAAGATTACTTAAACACAAAATAACAATACAAGCTTGATCCGTAGATCTTTTTCGATGAGCTAAAAGAATAGTCAATTCAAATGGTTGAAAGTGCAACTAAAGTATTACGCCCTAAATTCTAAAACTAACAAATTCTAAACATTCGTATAAAAATGCGATAGATGTAGAAAAACAATTTTTTCGGCATGATGCCTTTGGTGTGCCATGTTGATATTTGCCATGTTTATAGTAATATGTTGTAGCAGTGAAATATATTTTTTTTCAAAGAATTTGAAGATAGAAGAAGCTTTTAGATATTCAAGGTCAAAAATCAAGGTCAGGTTTCACCTTGAACGTGAAAATTCTTTGAAACAGGACATGTTGCATATCAATTTACAGCTCTACTCATTAGCTTTTCAATGATATAAGTTTCATTGCTGTATCTGGATTAAAACCAGAATTATAGTCATTTATCTCGAGACAGACATGTTTAAATTTCACACAATGTCCAAAATTTGCAGACCTGTATATCTTTCCTCATAATTGCCATATCCCTCTGCAAATTGGTAGTTTACCATCTCTTATCAGGATCATTGAATGTACCAAATTTGAACGAAATCGGAGGGGGTCCGGTTGAGTAGTGTGTTGAATTCACATGGAATTACCCTTGGTAGTTTTGACATGGATTAACCCTGCCTGAATTCCTCTTGAAACTTGATTGTCATTCTTGTTCTGTTCAGGCTATTTCAATCTGGATTCTTGTAAACTAAACTGTATGATTCAACCTTGTTATAACTTTTCTGGCTTGACACACTTGTGAAAACAAGCTTGATGCAGTTTCGAATCAGGTCAAACCACGGTAGCACAGAAGCATGTTTTGAACGTTGATTAACCGTTACCGGTTTAAAAAAATACGTTTAATTTTCAATCATATTTCAACAAAGACTTGACATTGTTGAAAAGATGTTAGTTCAACGTGAATTCAACTGTTACTTTCAACTATGGTATAGATTTCGTTTCATGGGATTCTTTCCAATTTATTGGAACAAAATTTGTAATTAAAAGCTAATTGAATGGCATTAACGGTTATTTTATGTCCTCTATTGCACGTTGAAAACAAGTTGAAAAATCAATTTATATTCCAAGGAAAAATTGATTACGTTGATAGGACGTTAATATGACGTATCTTTAACTATTATATTGAACGGTGTCGTAGATTATGTTTGCAAGTTAATTGCATAAAAAATGTGCTTAAAAGCGAATAGAATAAAATTAACAACGTTTCTCATGTTCTCATTTGCATGTTGGAAACAAATTGAGTTTCAAACTATATTTCAACAAACATTTAATTTCATTAATAGGGCGTTAATGTGAAGTGTTCTCAACTATGACATAGATTTCGCTTTAGATGCGTTTTTTTAAGGTAACATATTACACTTATCGAAACATATAAATTTTAATAGTGCAGCGATGATTAAAGTGTTAAAGAAGGAAAAAAACGCGTAACAAAGAAAGAAGGAAAGTATTCTTTATTCTTACTCTTGCACGCTGGTGAAACGACGCGTCTGGATTTGTGGCGACTGCATTCTAGACTACCTATTACAGATACCGCAAAAGAGTAATGACTTTCAAGATGGATCAGTGGATGAGGGGATAAGAAGAAAAGTGTTCAACGACGAGTACGGAACGTTCTAGTTTCGAATCCTGCTGCAGACGTATGGATAATTTACGGTTGTAAAATTAATACTGTACATCATGATGAAAGCAACGGACAAAATGCAAGTAAATGTGATACCAGTAAACAGCAACCATGCTCTATTTTGACCAACTTCATCGTCCACTTCTTGATTTCAACTAGTTTCTTGTCAACTATTATTCAACGTCGAATAAACCGTTGAACAGGTGGACATTTCGGTACATTTTACAATGTTAAAATAACGTTTCGATACTAACGTTTAATCCACGTATTTTCAACGTATGTGTGTTACTGGGTTTCATCCCACTTCTTGAGTTTACTTTCAACTCTCTTTGATTTAGCCATCCTGCAACAATCGATAAAACATGTTTTAGAATCCAGATGAGGCAGGCGCAATGTAGATCTGACGTGCGACAAGAAGGTTGTTAAAATTGGTCCCGGAGAATACAATAGTTTACTTAGGCTACATTTTGGAACTTGCGCCCCGCTATATGCTGTAGGAGTGTAGACTATGTATACAGTTCTCCTGCTGCAATAGGTATGCATAAAACACATTAGTAGGCTCCTATAATCTTCTATTTCCGTTTAATCTCCAAGTATTCCTTAATACGCTACTTGCCATTTTGAATTATGATTCATAGCAAAACAATGAAACAGCATTGCGGCCATTCTCTCTCCGTAAAACCCCGGTATACCATATTAAGGTCCTATTCCATATTTGATGTATTTCCCCTATTTTTTTGCGAATATTTAAAAGCAAAACTAAAAGAAGTGGCCGCGTAGAGAATAGGTTGTACAGGTCACTCTGTGTGTTTGCTTTATCACAAGAGACCATTACAATTCTGTGAAATCGATTCCTTAGCTGTTTTGTGGAATGTTATACTATGCATTTTCACCCATCGAATTCATTTGCTTGCTGCGTATCTGTTATGGTGGCTTCAAATTATGGCCGACTCTCTTCTATTCCTACAGCAGCTCTCCTATCCCCTACCTCTTCCGGCCTGATTGAAAAAAAATATCTTCGTTTTTGACTCAATGACCTTCGTTTCGCTCTAGACGTGTCGGAGCGGAGGAATTTGTTTTTAATTTTGATGTAATTTCTTTCAATCCCTATTTACGTTCTACAGATAAAAATATCTGCTTTCGGGGTTTCGGTTTCTCTTTAGTATGCGCCGGGCATTCCATTTGGAACCATAAATGAAGCAGTTACATATTGCCTTCTTCTGTTAAAGGTGATATGCATCGCGTATAATAAAAAAATATCGAACTTGGCTTTTTCTAACCGTTCGTCGTTCGCTATCGCTGACTCGACATACTGTCAGTATTTTTTGTAGCAAAACATCAATGGTGGTATGAGAAATAAACAAGTCACTGAAGTAACATTACCATGATTCCGATTCATGAACCTGTGACTTATTTCGTTCGAAAAAATCACCCTCGACGTAAGCTAAAGTAATACCAGGGTTTTTTTGGAAACCCTATGGAATGATGATAAAGCATTTTCAGAAATCAAATTCACAAAATGGTAATGGTCCCTTGTTAGATTAGTCACGGCAGCAACTCTTAAATTTCCCTTGTAAACGAATATAATGGTTTCCAATTGTTATAAATAGTATGTGGAAAGAAATTTGCTGTATTGTTACGTAGCTAGGAAATTAATAATGTGTTCAAACGTTTTTGGTTTATTTTTGTATATTTTATCTAAATTTGTGAGTAAAATTTTTTGTGTTAATTTTTTGGTTGAATTATAATCATTAATTAACCAACTGCTGGTACACAATAAGAAAAGAAAAGATGTCGGTTTCGAGTACACAATTAACGGAACCCGAAATCAAACACATACCAAAGACTGTAACCGTGTCCTTGTTCTACGCAGAGGGACTGGGAAACAACAATAAGAAAGCCAAGAGAAAACGGTGGGATACTATCAAATGTAAGACTTCAAGGTCTGGTCAAGTGTATTCTAGTACAAATACCCTCAAATCGTTTACTCATTGCCGATCGAGAAAGTCTTTAGGCAAAGCAACAAATGTGTTTGATAAAATCAATTTGAAAGGATTGGAGATCAGAAAATACGTGTTGAAAGAAGGTGGTGAAGTAACTGAGCGCGAAAGAAAACGAAGAAGAATTGATTCCTCTTTGAATCGCAAGAAATCTCGCAAAATAAAAGCGAAAAAGCTCACCAAAACAGCGGAGTCAGGCCAGGACGTATGCACACAGTGTGATATTGGAGCGTTGAGTAATAAAGCAACAAGCACTACGGAAGCAAATGTGCAAAAGAAATTAGCCAACTCGGTGAAGAAATTGTCCGACACGTCCTCCTCATCACGTAGCTTACTATCGCATAGAGTTAAATTAAATTCAAGCGACAAACGTGTAGTGCGTAAAACGAATTCAAGTTCGAAATCGCAGAGTTCAGTAAATGATTCAAGAGCACGTTTTGGTCAAAGCGGCAAAAATGTAGTAAGAAAGAAAAATATGTCCCATAAAGCAAAAGATAAGATATTGGAAATACGTATAGAACCCTTAAAGGACAACGGCAGATTACAGAAACCCAGACTCTCTTCTGGTAGTAGTTTACTATCGAAAGAAACCATGGAAAATGTCAACACATCTCACAAAACAACACGTACAATAAATAGTAGTCTTAAAGATCGTTCCAAAAGTTTGACATTGAAAAACTCTATGGTGAAAAGCCAAGGCATGTTGAGGAGTTTGAAAAGTGGAGCAGCCAATACCGAACAGAAGTGTTCAGATGGGGGAGTGCGTGAAAGGTACAGGCAAAGTTCATTTTCGGGGAGACACAGTAAAAAAGAATTAACTAAGACAAAAACAAGTTTAGTTTCGGAAAGTAAAAGCGGAAAGAAACCTCTTAATGAATCAAAACAAGTAAATGATAATATGACAAAAAGTGGTAAAGTACCTAGTGAAAAACTCATAAGATCTGGCACCAAATCCAAGGGAACAATGAGCAAAACCGTAATGAAGAAAACAAGATCAGTGTTCAAAAATGGAGGAGATAAGAACGGGAATTTAACATCGAGAGAGAATGAAGCAATTGATTTTCCAGATCTTGAAAAAATGAGTGAAGTATTAGCTTCGAGAATCCAGCAACTTGAACGTAAAAACTATAAGGAGAAAAGCGTGGGTACGGAATTTTTCACTGATGGACCAAAAGAACGAAGACCATTTGATAGTAGTGAGATCAACCAAGATGCTCTACTATGCGATACAAATAGTGTTATGGCAATGGTATCAGCCAAAGCTAATAATACAGACATCATGTCACGTGAGAAATGTAGAAAGAGAGAAGAGGGGACTGAAATATTTTATGACGAAATTAAGAAACTGAACTCTGGATCTAATATAAATATCAAGGCAACAAATTTAAATACTGGCACTACTGAAAGAAAACTAATTTCCGTATTCCATGAGAAAAATGATTCTTTGTTACCATTGCAGAATATAATTAAGGAAGAAAGCAAACATGCAATTGGAACGAAAGCAATATCTGGAAATAGGGATGATTTGGAAGAGAAGAAATGTGTAAAATTCATTCAGGATCAGGTATCCGAAAATATCGCTAATATCAGTGCCGATATATCAAAGCTTGAGGAGTCTATAATGCTGAGTGGTATAACTACGGAATACAAAAAGAACTCTAATAATATTCATGTATCGGAGAAAACATGTTGCATAACACTTAGTGAGGAATTTTCAGATAGAAAAGCAGAGCACGAGAATAATATTATATCTAATGAACTGAATGAGAGGAAAAATGGAATGAGAGGAGAAATAGCAGATAATGTAGAAACACTACAAAAGACAAAGAATGAAGTAGAAGGTGGTTTAATAAAAGAAGGCGAGATAAACCAAAGTACATGTAAAGGAATGAAAGAAACTTACGTACAGAAAGACTGCTTATATAAAAGCATTAACGAAAACGCTTTCATTTTCAGTGAAGACGATAAAAAAGTAGCGGACGTAGGTAATATGATGAAACAGATTTCACGACAGGAAGTAAAAGATGAATGGGTATATTTGGTTGATTTTAGAATAAACCAAGTGGAGAAAAAATTAATGAAGTCGATAATGAAAGGAATAAAGCGTCTGGAAAAATATGAATTAACGCGTAAGAACACAGTAGTGGGAAGCAGTATCTTAGAATTGACAAGCACTCTTAGGAGATATCTAGAAGATAAGTTTAGAGTAGTTTCTACATTGTCCGCGCAAGAAAGTTTTAAACCAAAGGAAATTTCTATGATGTCGATACTTGAGGCGTACAAGAGAAAATCAAAAAAGTTAAATGAATGTAAAGCACTTCACAGAAAGAAACCTATTAGAACCGAGGATGGTTTGGAGACTTGTCAAGTGAATTATCATGATAAATATTCTAAAGTAAATTCAGTTGTCAGTGTTGAAGGAAAACGTTGTTTGTGGACAAGAGGATTCAAAGCAATATGCAAAGAAGTATCAAAAAAGTCTGGAACAGGTTTGGGTCTTCACAGACGCTATGGAGTCATCTCTATGTTTGTTGACAGCTTAGAAACGAAGGAAATGGAAAATGAGAAGATGAATGCAGATCCAATGTGCCAGGATGGAAACGGTGACAACAATGTTTATAATGGAAATAGAGAAGGAGAAACCGTTGGCATGGAAGAAAGTGAATACAAATGTAAAGAGAACGATTGTAAAAACATTGTCGCGACTGTTAAAGAAAGAACCGACAGTTCAACAATATACAGAAGAAATAAAAGTGTATATGGAATAATTTACCAAGAAGAGATCACAACTGATGTGGAAAAAGGTAGATTTAAACCATCACCAGGGAAAATTTTAAAACATTATTTGAGATATAGACCCGTTTCAATGAACCGAAGAAGTAACAGTCCTAACGGAATTAAAAATTTGAATGAAAGTACAAGTAATATTGCTTCTTGCAACAAAGTAGTGAAAAGTAGTAGACAAACTACAAAACAAACCCATGATAGTGAGGAAGAGTATGTAACTGACAACAGAGTACCTGATTCCAGTACTTCGACCTTCTCAAAAAGGACATGCTATGACCACCAAGATTCTAACTCTAAGAAAAGATCTATCTTGAGATATCCCACAGGAAAAGGACACAAAGAAAATAAATTAACAAATTTGATTAAGTCTCGGCGTAAGAGATACGTAATCAAAAAAGTGGAGCCAAAGGAGGAAGTTGTGGAGGAGGAGGCACAAAAAAATAGGAATATATTCAGTTTACAGCCCACAGGAAAGAAAAAATCGGAGAAATATGAAAATAAGTACGTGTACCACATAACAAGTAAATCAACATTAAATTCTGGTAAACGAAAAGAAATAAATACGGATTCAAATAGAGTTACTGGGTCTTGCAAAGATAAGCTTGAATACACGAAGAACAGAAAAACGCGAATACCTCATCCGATTAGCAATGATGATAGGAAGAGAAACAGTATTGTAAAGAAACAGGACATGAGCGATCAAGCAAATTCTTTTAGGAAGGAGATACGTGAATTATTAACCAGAGTTCCCATCAATTACAGTACACGAAAAACACAAGGGACAAACGAATATGTAAACTGTACTGAAGGCAAAAGAACGAGCAAGAGAGAAGATAATTTAAAAAACAATGATAATGATTGTGACAATAAACTGCGAACACGACGTTTAGACAAGGTCGCGAACCCCTTTGAAGAATCACTGAGAAGCGAAAAGCTGCAGAAAACTAGATACGGTGATACAAATAGAACTCATAAACACTGTGCCCATGAAACCAATACAAGTGGTAAATATTGTGTACATGAACCCAATAGAAGTGGTAAACAGTATGCAGATGAAACGAATAGAAGTGGTAAACATTGTGTACATGAAACCAACAGAAGTGGTAAGCAGTATGTAGATGAAACGAATAGAAGTGGTAAACATTGTGTACATGAAACCAATAGAACTGGTAGACACTATATAGATGAACCGAATAGAAGTGGTAAACATTGTATACATGAAACCAATAGAAGTGGTAAAGAGTATGTAGATGAACCGAATAGAAGTGGTAAACAATGTGTGCATGAAACCAATAGAACTGGTAAACAATGCCAATGCAAAAGTAAACATTGTGAGTCTCAACATTCACCTAGCCCTAAAAGAGGCAATGTTATAAACTTGGGTAAATGCAGCAAGAAGTGCAAGGACAGGAGTCAGAATCGTTACCAAATTGATAAACAAATGTCGCAGGTTGGTACTGACATAAGCGAATCCTCATGTAATGCAACGAAAGATATATGGAGTTCAAGCGAAGACAATGTTCACCAGCGGTCCAAGAGATGTTAATTATTGTTTACTGTAATTTAATGCATATTCTATGTATGTGAAAGTCAAGAAACCAACAAATGTAAACAAAGAAGGAAGAAACACTAAATTCCAAATAAAAAAATACAATTAAACAAGATTAACTCGAATGAAATAAAGACATGAAGGAATTGAAAGAAATTAAATAAATGCAATTTTTAAAAAATGTGTGATTTATACTATATTTCATGCTCACTGCAATTGTATTTCTGGTGCTCTGATTATCACATATCCTCGACAAATATACTAGAAAACTACTACAATAAATAATGCAAGAATACTACGATAGTAGAAACATTATTATAATTAAATACGGTATGTGGCATGTAAGAGTTAGACCCGAAGTTGTTTTCTCGTGCGCAGCTCTACGTGCACTGTTCCCAACTAAAACAAAGGATTTGCGATGATTTGCCGTACAAATCACGTGCCGTTAAGAGTTAAGAAGTAATAATGAAA
>JAGDQP010054920.1:0-13246 GCA_022664845.1 Lepisma saccharinum
ACGGGCGCTCTTCATGTGCTGGTAGTGAGACTGAGAATCCCGAGATGAGCATATTAACAATTTAAGAAGTCCGGTCAAGATAGCATTTACCAGGGCAAATACACTTTCTACTACGGGGAAACACTCTCGCACAATTTTGGAACATAATCCCTCCATAAGAACAATATCCTTCGGCGGTTCAAAATAAATAGATTTCGTGAACGAAAGACTATTCTATGTTACAATACGCACTCAATGGTGCAACATTATTTTAATAAATTTCCATTCTCCAACATATGACAGAGACAAAGATACAGTTTTCGATGAGGTAGATAGGTTGTTTGATCCGGCTGGGTGGCGGAGCGGTCTGAGGCGGTAGGCCATCGGATCGAAGGTCCCGGGTTCGAATCCCGGAAGGGGCATAGGTGTCGATTTTAACAGCGAAAAGCGAATCGTGTCGGGCCAAAATCCAAAGTTACTGGCTCATGTAAAAATGCATTTAAATGTTTTAAAAGATAGGTCATTTGACCGATTACCGAAGTATATTACGAAAATTATATAGAGGAATTTCAACACAAATGTAGGTAAGGAACAAACTCTGGGATCTACTATAGCCAAATAAAGTCTTCACGAAGACAGGAAGAGCAATGGCTGAGGCATAATAAACTTCGCGATTTCGAAAAATCTAATACTTTGAACACAAAGATACAAGGACATCTCCGGATGGCAAAATACACAGTCATTCGAACCAGAAGAAGACATACTAATATAATGGACGTTAGGGGTTTCAGAGGAGCGGAAGATGACACGGACCATCGGTAGTGATCCAAAAAATGAGAAAGAAGTTGTGCGTTGCAAACAGAGAAGCAAAGAATCAAACCAACTGAAATTCGAAGTTAAAAATTAGATAACTCGAGCATAAAAGCAGGTGAAGAACTCGATATCTCGATTAGGTTCCAAATCTTAGCTGACTCGAATAATAATATAGATGACATTAATAATGAAATTGACGGAAGGCAATTCGTGACAGTGAAGGGAGAGGCAAAAGAACGTGTAAGTGAGAAGCAATGGCAGAAAAACAAGCCTTGGTTTGATGATGAATCCATTAAGCTTCATGAAGAACGAAAAGATTTAAAACAGCGGTTCCTAAGAAATGAAACCTAGCAAAATGCATACCACTACAGTAACGCGAAACGTAATAAAGCACGTACGTTTAGAAACGAAAGAGAAAAATCAGTATGTAGAGAGAAACGATAAGACAAATAACATACGTCTATAGAAAGAGTAAACTCGTTAAGAGAATATTACCAGCCGATGACATGGATGATGAAAAATGACTGCGGAGATATTCAGTCTGATCAGACTAAAATTTTTGATGCCTGCAAAAGTTAATTCGGAAAGCTTCTTAGTGCACACAGATGAACGAACAGAGGAATTTGAAATCCATAGTACAGAAACGAAGATACCCGAACGTGACGAAATGGAGCTCGAAATTGTTATATTTTAAAAAAACAAATCACAGGAATTATCAATATCCCAGCCGAATACATTAAAGCAGAAAGAACAACACTAGTCAAAGAAGCGCATATGAACAAACGAATGGAATAGAATGGAAAACCTCAGTAATAATTCCGATTTATAAACATGCCGATAAATTTGACTGTAGTGACTATCGCGAAATCTCGCTACTTCCAACACGTTACAAAGTGTTTAATATCCTTTTAACACGACTAAGCATATAAACTTACTAATTGAAGATTACCAATGTGGATTTAAAATAGATCTATGTTGGACCAGATATTCGCCTTGAGACAGGGGCGACGAAATACGAATACACTTGATACGGTTCATCAGTGATTCATAATTTTAAGAAAACATATGATTATATCTAAAGATAAAAAAAACATATAATCGTCTCGTCTCGTGGGCAACACTGTTGGCCATTCTTTCTGGGTGCAATGATTTATATGGTCCTGTGAAACCTAGTTGCAGGCCAAATAGGAGATCAACTTTCAAGTCAGCACAAACATGTCGTTTATGTTCTTCATACTTGATTTTCTTCAGCAGTGTTTTATGTTATATATGTTTCTGGTGTATTGGTATCGTGAGCGAGAGATAGTGATAGAAACTTATTACCATTGTGAAGAAGGACATATTTTAAGCTAACGTTCGACGAATCGATACATAAACGCCACTCGTCTGCTTTGTAGGCCTACTTGTGAACAAGCGCGTCCTTAAGAGAATGAAAATCATTACAGAACAACAATTCATCTTCAGTTAAAAATAAATCTTCAAAGTCACTGAAATATCTGAAAATACAGACATTGGTATCTTTGTGTAGAAGATTCCAGTTTTTCAATTGGCTGCCTAGAAGTTCCGCTTGTCTTTTAGATATATCTGAGCACAAAATTAACAATTTGTGGAGTGTTGTGGAATCCTTGGTTCCCTCCAAATCGTTGGAACAACAAAATTCATGTGCGGGAACCCTTTAGCCAAGCTGTTAGGAGTTTGACACAACAAACATGTAGGACCTACTTTTTATCTACATCACCTACTTTGCACTCAAATTATAGTTCATAACACTTCATAATTATAGTGGTGTGAAATGTCACTCTGATTTTTAAATGTCACTTCACCACAAATGTAACAAAAAGAGTCCGAAGGATTAACACAGTTTCTAGGCATTGTAAAAAGAGCAGATCGTCTCACTTAACACACACATACCAGAAACACTAAACACGTAGGCTGACCGGGTAGCCGTGCGGTCTAAGGCGTTAGGCCAACGACTCGAAGGTCCTGGCTTCGAGTCCCGGAAAGGGCGTGGGAGTCTTTTAACTCGAACGTGATGGATAATCGTGACGGGCCAAAGTCAGTAGACTGGCTTACTTGACTTAAGTTTTACTAAACCCGTAGCTACAACACAAACATGTAATACTATATGTATTTACTTTAAGCACTTGTGTGTGAGGTCAACTTCAGGAAGTCACAAATATTAAATGAGACTGTGTGTACTATTTTATGTATCTAAGAAAAAAAAAACATTTGTTAATTTTGTGGCCAGGTGTTTACTGTTAATAAAGGTACGTTCAGAAATACAAAAACGACTGGGCGCTAGTGAAAGTAATACTAAAGATTTGAAGTGTACCTGCTACCATCTAGTAAGCAAAATGAGCAAATTCGTCGTTGTAGGTGTATACTTGTTTTGAAAAAGAATACGTAGCATAAAACTAATGGTAGTAGAGGAATTTGGTGATCATTTTAAAATTAGCAGGAGGAGCTACATCCCTAATTGTTCTATGACAAAATCTTTGTTCAGCAGTGTATGCGAGATAATTTGAAATCCACAGCGGATTGAAACAAGGTGATTCTTTGTAACAGCTACTCTTTAACTTTGCATTACAATATGCAATTGTAAAAATACAAAAGGACAAACTGGCATGATTAAAAATTGATTGCTTTAAACTAGCTATTTGTATACGGTGATGATGTAGATTTAATAGAGGACAATGCATATGCACTACAAAGTAACACGGATGTTTTAGTGCAAGTTTCTCATCAGATAGATCTACCGGGAAACGTTGAGTAAACAGAGTACATGATACACAGATGAAGGAAATAGAATAAGAAAACAAACTAAAGTACGTGGAAACATATATGAAAAGCAAAAACAAGGTCAGGGTAGAAATAAAAGTAATTAGCATCGGACATTGCATGTTTCTATTCAGACAGAATCTCCTAATCACGCAATGAAATTTAAAATTGATATACAGAACTATTATTCAGTCGGTAATATTTTAAGTTCCGAGACTTGGAACATGTCCCTGGCAGTTAAAAATAACTCGCGTACGTTTAAAAACGAGATGTTGAGAAAAGTATACGGGCCAAAATGGGAGGAGATGTCCGGAGAATGGAGGAGATTGGACTATAAAAAAGATTTAGTCAATGTTGTAAGGATATTAAATAACGACAATTAAGGTGAGCACACCATGTAGCTCGGATGCGTGAAAAAACAAGATTATATTCCATCGTGGTTGGTAAGCCAGAAGGAAAAAAAGATCGTTGCGAAGACGAAGACGTCGTTGGAAGGACAATATTAGAAAGGACTTTTGAAAGGTAGATGTAAGTGATGAAAATTGAATAGAAACTTGATCTTACACAGAATAGAATCCAATGGTGGGCGTTTGTTACTGTGGCGATGAAGTTCCTAGTACCGTAAGCCATAGAATTAATTAGTTACGAAACTTGTGAAAAATTTACAGCCAAGATCTTTCAAATGTAGAATGGCCGAGATATACTGGTGTATTTGCAATTTGTTTCAAATTAGAGAGATGGCAGCATGTTACAGAATTATAATTTGTACGAAGATGCAAATACATTTGACTACAAAAATACACAAAATGAGTACATTCATTACCAGCTTAACTAGTTCTGTTCAAACATGTACAATAGTTTCACAAGCTGATGACTGAAAATTACTTGTCTAGAAGATACTAGTAATTCGATAAGAAAAGTCACTAAACATTGATTTCATTTATTTATGTTCATACTCACGGAATTTTCATGTGAAGCGATATCACATCATGCGGGCTAAAGTGGGTCAGTATTGATCGACACTAACGATGTGGTCCCATATGGGACCCATGTGGGCTCATCTCGCGCTACTTGAGATGTCTCGTTCTTCATTTTCTGTATACCTTCCAATTATTTGATACACAATAATGTACAAAAAACTAACTACCCATATGGATTCTGCCAGGATTTTCAGTTTGGAGAGGTGTAAAGTCAAAAGTGAGAAGGTGTGAATAGTGTTTTGCTTACTTTTTTTTTTGTAATTTTTGATCGTTAAAGTTTCAAAAGTTGGGGGCTCGGTCCAGAATTTAGAGTGTGACACTCTTTACACAGATCGAGTCACCACGCCGTATCTCAGTGGTAGAGCGTTGGCGTATCATTCGGGAGGTCGTGGGTTCGATCCCAACGGCCGACCATCCTCACTGAGGTTTATCCAGGGTTTTCCTCGGTTTTCCTCAGTCACGCCAGGCAAATGCCGGAATGCGTATTTCACATATGTTGATGGAAATCGCGACCGGTGGCGGAGGTATGTCCAACAACCAATCAACATCTTTAAAACAACCTGCGCTTTACTGCTCAATTTTTACCGCTTTGTTCGCTTTAAACAAAATTATTAAAGAATGTGGAGATGAGCATTGGAATTTACGTACCGCGTACTAATATGCAGAAGATATTGAGTTAAAAATTGGCAGTCAGAGCAATTATGAGTGCCTTTTGAGAACATACAAATCAAGTAGATATAACGGCACTGTAAAGAACATAAAGTTTAAAATAAATTAGGGTGAGGCCGCAGTGCTCGAAGTAGGTTAGAAAAGGTAAGTTAACGACTGCAGAAGTGGGCTACAAAAGGAAAAGGGTACTGGTATGCTTGCTCCTAGTGCCGACGATTGACTATTAAAAGTAAATGGAATGAGCTCCCATTAATAGAAATGTAGGAGTACGCCAAATTAAAAAGGAAAGGGAACGACGTGCCGCCGCGTGTTCACCACTTCGAGCACTGAGTGAGGTTTTTTTTATTGATTTGTGTGGTACTCAACTAGAAGAACACAATGGTACCAACATTTTGTTTTAAACAAAGTGCAATATAAACAATTTTGTATATAAAGATGCGAAAATAATAGGTTGGTTAGGCAACTTTTTTAACTACTTAATGCTTTTGTTGAAAAAATGGAAAAAGATAATAAAAATGAATCCCCCGTGTTAAGGCACAAGTTATTAATATACGTTGTGTTAATCTGCCATACGGGTATGCTATTAAGTATAAGTGTGTTTTCAGTCCTCACGGACGGATATTAGATTAGAGGTGAATTGTTTGAGGTCTCGTTATGCTAATCAAGTAATACCGGCCTTGTACAACTCGAAGTTATACGTGTAGAATGCATACCTATGAGTGTTGTATACCAAACATTCGTTTCAAATATTTTCTACAAATGATAAAAACAATGCAGTACTTTCCTCTGTGTGAATGCCATATGAGTAACTTTCCAATTTCACAGAAAAGTACAGCTGAATCATTATCAGGTCAGGATAAAACGAACATAATATTTATTTACAAAATGCGAATTCATTTGCCGGTACCCTTGCGCACTAAGTTATTACTTGACAATTTTATGCCATGCGGGTTAGTTGACTACATTTTTATCGTTTCACGTCTTTGAGATATTGTTGAATTTATTTTCTTCAGGGGAAAACGGAATGATTTTGGTGTTGTAGGTTTTATTCCAACATTGATGGCTCTTTGTTGAGCAGCGAAATAAACTGCTTTGAAATAAATGTGGTTACGGTGTTAAGCCGGAAAGAATGTATGAAGTTAGCAATGATCAGTTTCAGCGGTTAGATATGTTTATACCCTTGCACAATGTTTTAGTACAAGACATTATCTTCCATAGTAAATAAAATAGGTAATTTCTGCACGGAACCTATCTTAATAGAATCTTCATGTGGGTAATTCTTTATATTATATAAGTGTAGTACTTCTTTTATATTGCGTTAGATGTGCTTGAAATCCGGTTAGTGGTGCAAAATCAAGAGATAATAGCACAAGAGGATATATCAAAGATGCGCACTTTCCTCTACTCATTTCACCCCGTGAGTTTGCATCACATTATGCATTCTTCGTATCCGAAATAAGGAAAGAAACAACATTAAAAATATAGGCCTTTGCAACACGATAAAAAGAGAAGTTTCTAATATAGAGAATTACTGTGATACGATGCGTTAGGATACTGCCCCATTGTGAACTGCATACAGAAGTTGTAATGTCGATGGTTTTAGAAAGTACAAATATATTTTGTTTCCTTACTAGTAGACCCACTAACTAATTACTTAGCTATTATGGTTTCACTCAGGTTGTAGATTTCTCCTTGTACTAACTAATTTTGCTTTGGTGATCTACTATTTATTTAGCACAATTCATTTTCGTATTCTAGAATAATCTAAAAATTAAAATCACCGACTAAGATTTAGACTCTTGATTAATCTACCTTCCAGCTTTTGCACTATTCTACAAAGGTATAAAGTACCTTATAGTTTTTTGGTACATAACTGATAGTAGCATCTGCCGTTAGTGAGAAGGAGCTGCAATCACAAGTCCTTCACGGCAATATATATTTCCTGAACTTAACACTGACAATAAATTTCATTGCTTGTTTTCCTCTTGCAATAAGTTCCAAATGTAGTTATTCTAGTCAGTACAGATTTCTCAAGCTATACAGTGCGCCATCTTAAGTGTTAAACTAACAGGAAGTGGTTGGACAGAATTGTTGTTAGATTTTAAATCTAACTTCTCTCAAACAAGGTTATTTTGATGCATAGTAGGCTTGGTAGCTTGCACCAGTAAATACTGAGCAGCTAGCAGCGGACTAAAGAATATTAAAATGTTTTTGATTGGTTGTTGAACATGACGCCGCCACTACTAGCGATTTTTATCCACGTATGTAAAATTCGCTGCCGGGATAGCACCTTCAACATAGGCTCTGGTCGAGACCTTCCCGAATTCTTTTCCCTGTCCTATCCCGGCTCGAGCCTAAAGGCCATAATTAAAATTCTAATTGAAAAACCGCTTTCACAGGGAATTTGTCAGAATCACTAATTCTGTAGTTTTTGGTGTCCACATTTGGACCTATTTTGGCGTCCATTGGATGTCCCTACTTTGATTTCTTTGGGGTGTCTAGTTTGGGTCGTGTGTTCGACGTTCATCGGATATAAATACTTGGGTCTCTTTCATGTCCCTACATGGATCTCTTTGGGATCTCCAATTTTGGATGTCCAAACGTGGATCTGTTTTGAATACTCAGTTTTGGACTTGTTTTCGGCGTCCGTAGGATCTCCCAACTTGCACCTCTTTGGGATATTCAGTTTTCGATGTCCAACGGATTTCCTTTGGATATACATTGGATGTAAATTGTTGGTTATGGACGTAAATTCGAAGTTATGATACAATTTTGAACTTCCCATGGGCGTACTGCACTGTGTGAGTGGTGATAAAGGTTATCATGTAGTAAAATATTAAACTGAAGCAATTGTTGTCTTGAAGTTTTATACATGTACAAAATACTTTGAAACTTATATTATTATAGGCTGTAACAACATTATAAGGCTCAGTCCATCACGTTTGTAACTTTCCTCCCTGTTAGTTTAGTCGTCTGAAACGGGGCGATTCTAGTCTTAAAAGTACTGCAACATGGTATGGTACAGTACACTGATAGGTACAGATTACAGAGTGAAAATTCAGGTAAAGCCTTAGTCAGGATGGTCGGCTCTTGATTAAAACCCCGGACCTCCGATTGGGATGCCAGCGCTCTACCATATGAACTACACCTTTCGAATCGTAGAATTTTGAAAACTAATAATGCATTAAGTGGGCCGACGCAGTGATTTTTCAGAAAACATTTTGATATCAATAAGGGAATGGGGAATATTACGATGTTGTAATTTTAACAACAATCACAAAAATATTTAAACATTGTAAAACGTGTAGTAATATATTGTTGAAATTAAAGTGTTATAGAAACAGTTGATACTTCAAACACTAATCGGTGTCGCGTTCCAGAATTTATTATCATCTTATACACTTTTGACTTAATGCAGACGGTGAGTCAATGTACTTTTCTATATATAATTTATGTTAATTAAATTTACTACTATGGCCTTATTTTGCAAGTGAAAAGACCAGGAATGGCCTACGATAGGAAAGCCAAGTAGAGAATTGAAGTAAAGAGAGTTCGTTAGGTAACATTGTTATACTTTTTAACAATAGAAACAAGATCAAGTAGTCGTTATAAAACCTTATTTTGACCTCCTTGTAGCTAATTTCATATTGCCCAGTTTATATATTGAAATAGATGACATATATATTTTCTTGCTCACATTATCTTGTACTACGTTCGGATATTGAAAACAGACGTTAAAACTAGTTTCACTCATTCTGGTTCAGAATTTCCAGGTGTTCCCTGATTACACGCGACTCAAATGTTGTAATGTTACATTTAATAAACGTCCTGTTTGATACCATACCCGTGCATCTTTTCAGAAAAGAGCTCGCCGAGAGAAGTAATTTGTAAGTTATGAGAGGCTGAATCTTTACACACGAATGAACGGTCACAAATAAAAGTTCTTAAAACATGTTTGTTTAAGCTTTTCTTTGTCAGTGGGGTTTTGTATTTTTCACCCGTTGTTTTAACTTTTAATACATAATTTTGTGATTGTAAACGCCTAATTTCAAGGCATTTAGCGCTTACTTCGGTATTTCCAAAATCTTTGGGTACATGAATGTGCTGGATTTAGCTACAGATATATCAAGGAAAACAACATTCCATCAACCGTAAATATCATAGTTAGGAAATGACTGGTATTACTTTAGCCTACTTCGGGCGTGATTTGTCCAAACGAAATACGTCACAGGTTCATGAATCGGAATCACGATAATGTTACGTCATAGTGACATGTTTAATTTCGATATCATTACTATAAAAATTGCGAACAGTATGTCGAGTGAGCGTTAGCGAACTAAGACAGGTTAGAAAAAGCCAGGTTAGATATTTTTTGTATTATAAGCGATGCAGATTACCTTTAAGAGAAAGCACCTGTGACTTCTCTACTTATGGTTCCAATTAGAACGTCCGACGTATACTAAAGAGACGCCCAGTAACGACATATAAGGTTTATGTTACATTCCAGTAGTTTCGAGGCTTAACTCAGGGTCAATTAATTCAAAATTGTTCAGTTTATCTCAATGTTAAGTTGGTTAGATTAGATATGGTTATTTAAAATCCTGGTAGGTATGTAAAGTCCATCTGTAAAAACAATTTAAAATATAGTGGGCCCGCACAAGGAAACATATTTTTTGTGACGCACAAGAACATTCACTGTAAAAAGTGGAAAAACGAAATGGATGAAAGTTACTCCTGTTTATGGAGAAACAAAATTCGAAAATTGGCGTTTCGTTGTATTTACTCTTAAATGTGGATTTAGTGTAATTCCTTTAGTGGAAAGAGTGGTAACCTCAACTCCATTTTAAAGTTTAACATTTTCTTTGTAATGGCTTAACATTAACTGAAAATTGGCTGAAACTGGCCAAAGTGTTTCGTCGGTGAACGTTCAACTTATTTTACGCTTAAAATCCGGCCATTTTCTGATGGAAGTGTAAGCTAAACTGGCCGTTTTGAGGCTACGCACTTTTGTGGATGAAGTTTAAGCCTTGGTTGGATATTTTATAATTCAATAACAGGAGTAAAGTTACTTGATTGAAACTGAATGCCCCACCATTTTAAGTGTTTATGTTGCTTTTACACTGTGAGCAGTAAACAGTTGACTGGTCGATCGAGAACGACATGATTGCATTGGCTGCAATAGGCATTAAGTTGGGTATACATCTTTACACAGTAGCAAACGTATCTCTTCTTTTTTATCCAGACATTCCTCGTAGTAAAATCTACAACATGTTAATCATTTACCTTCTGCGCAGTAAAATCCTGAATGTCACTCGGAAAGTCATAAACACCAACTGCCTTCGTAGCTAAGTGGCGAGAGCATCTGATCAGTGTTTTAGTGGACCCTGGATTGAAACGCGATCATCTGAACTTTTCTTCTTTTTTTTAAATTTCAAATTTTAAAGGGACATTACATTTTCTTCTTTTCTACTTTCAAAAACGATTCTGCTTCAATGAAATACGTTAGAAATACATATATGCTCATTTTGAAATTTTACAGAGAGTAAAACATTCAATCGAAAACTTCCTGAATGTCCATTTTTTGGATGAGCGTTGTGTCTCCAATTTTTACAGTGTTGTTAAAATGGAACAGAAACGAAACTTTTTAAAGTAATTCGACTGTCAGCAAGAAAAAGAGGAGTAAAGGTGTTGTGGAAAAATGCTAGAAGTTTGGAACTGAATTGAGTCCACTTTATTTATGTAATTTCTTCTCAGGATGGGATAGAGTGAGGAAGAGGCTATTGGAAGATAGTCGCTCAGGGCTTAGTTTTTAGGTACCATTCTGGAATTTGCTTGGTGTTTCCGAGAACACTATGAGTTTGGAGTTCAAATGACTATCATCTACACTACGGCGCCACATATCTAGTATCAGAGTGGCCGCCATATTTAAATTCGGCATAATTGAGGGATAGTTCCAGTTATATATCGAATAACACGAGAGTATTCCTAGAAAGTCATTTCAGGTGTTAGATGTAACCATATGTATTACGGTGTGGGAGTAAAGTCGTTAGTGTATAAATGAACACATGCACCAGAAATTTTCAGTAAAGACAATTCCGGTACCGTAACAGGTAAGGTAAATTTTATACCTGGAATATTTTGCTTGGAACATTCTCGTGTTGCTTGATATCTCATAAGACCCACTTGCCTTTTTTCTTTAATGACTTAATCCAATATGGCAGATTTCAGTATGGTGGCCACGTGCCTCCAGAATGTACGCTGTCCCACAATTTCATATTTGAGTACTTGTTTCATTTCCTTGACGGTTTGTGAACTGTACAAGGCTGTACTTCTACTTTTGATTCACCTTGTAGTTACAAATATCCATACTTGTTATGTCAAAATAGGTGATGGGGACAAACGCTAATAGTTTGCTAAGCTAGAGCCCACTACAAACTATATTTCGTGCCATTATCAAACAAATTTTTGTGATCCTTTATTTTGACAACTAGTGTTATTATAAGCGTTACTATTACTGGTACAATGAATAGAAACATTACTTTTGTTTGCTCTCTACTAACGTTCTATACCAGTTAATCATTCTAAGTTATTTTGTTAAAATTAGAACCTTACTTATTTCTAAATACAGCATTCTTTTAAATAACAAAATGAGGTTCAAGCAAAGCTAGTTTGTTTCAGTGAACGATGCTGCTTTTCAGTAACATATATGAATAGTATATCATATCAACATGCACGGCAGTGCATGAGCCAAATTCTTCACGCCAGAAAACGTTAGCACTGCCAGAAGCATGTTATACAGGAACAAGAGTTTATGGCAAAATCGACGATTTGGGGGCCCCGTAAGAAAAAAGATGTTAAAGATAGGAATATGAGCTTTTGCCGTTAAGGAGATATGGTAAATATGTGCAGATGTACAAAATTTCATATTCGTATCTCAAACTATGTTCTAGTTGTGGACCCCTGAAATTGCACATTTTAGGCTAACTGACTCACTCACTCACTCACTCACTGACTGACTGACTGACTGACTGACTCATCCTATTGTTTAGGGTGTTTGGAGTAAGCTAGAAACATGAAATTTGGTATGAAGGTAGAGGATGATAAGTAGATACAGGTAAAATTCCGACATTTTGAAAAGGTCGCCTTCTTGGATTCAAAATGGCCGCCAAACCTAAAATTTCAAAGAATACACAGCCTAAACGGCTAAAGATAGAACAGTGAAATTTGGTATGAAACTACATCATTGGTAGCAAATTAAGAAAACTTTTTAAAAATTTGAAAAAGTCGCCATTTTGGATTCAAAATGGCCGCCAACCCTAAACTTTTAAAGAATACACAGCCTAAACGGCTGCCGCTAAAATAATGAAATTTAGTTTGACAGTACAACATTATTTGTAGATTATGAAAATATTACAAAATATCTCTAAAGACGCCATCTTGAATCCAAAATGGCGGGTGTCATAAATCCATTTTCCAACTGCTTGAGCCAGAGATACGAAATTTGGCATAATGATGTATTATCAAGAGTAGTTTAGGAAAACATAACAGCGTTTAAAAAAATTCACCATCTTTGATTCAAAATGGCAGCTGAAATACAATTTTTCACATCGTTTGAGATAGAGAAATGAAATTTGGTATGACAGTGTATCATCACGAGTATGTCACGAAAATATAAGAAAACGTTAAAAATGTGTCCATCTTTTATCCAAAATGCCCGCCTAAGCCCCACTTTATAACGACTGAAGCTAGAGAAAGGTATGAAGTTGTACCATTACGAGTAGGTTAGAATAAATACGGCTCGTCTCCCCTACTAGGTTACAGTTCCCAGCTGGAGCCTGATTGCAATAAAGGGGTGCGCCCCAGCGAGGCCATCTTGGAATTCTGGGGGCAGCGCCCCAATGAGGCGAAGCGAGTATATACATTACACAAGTGTAAAAAGCTGCGAAATACGAGCAAAAGCACCAGGGGTGCAAACTGTCCAGTCAACTCCTTCAACCTTAAAAAGTGGTGAAATGGAATATGGATGA
>JAGDQP010054921.1:0-13246 GCA_022664845.1 Lepisma saccharinum
GAAAAGCAAAATAAAAGAAAGAAAAAGAATGAAGAAAGAAAATAAAATTATAAGAATACAATGCATTATGACACAATAGAAACTAGTTTAGCCAAAACATACGAAAGGATAACGGACAAAAGAAAGGAAAAAAGCGCAAAATAATCCCTGTATAGAAATGATCATCTTTCATGGTTGACACGTTTCCCCTGCTCAAAAGGTTGGTTGGTTACCTGCGGGCGCTCACATGCGTCCCTATCTTTTTAAATGACCTTCAAGCGTGTATTCATTTTCTCTTCAAAATTCTTTCGCTCGCTCTGTCTCTCTCCCACTCTCTCAGAGAAAGAATTCTTAACAAGAATTTGAAGAAAGAAACTTTCGCTGTCAAGAAGCAATTGAGTTTTCTCTCTTTAATACACCAAATATAAAAATTGTTACAACTGAAAAGATTTTCTAAAAATAAAACCTTCGTTCTGAAGAACGTTAAATTCCGTCTAAATTCATCATATTAAAACAACAGTATCATAGCGTGATCATCATTAACTAGAGTGTACAGAAATAATACAAAAAATGTGTGTCTATTAAAAGGGAAACTAAAAAAGGGGGAGTGGGTTATTTAAATAAAATACATATCAAAAGAATAATTAAACATCACGAATAGGTATCATTTAGTGCCGTTTAAATAGCATTGTTCTAAAATTAAAGTTACAAAGAACACTCTTAAGCTAAATTCATAGCATGCGAGCTGCTAACAAGAGGCAATATGTTAAGAGGCGTAACAAGAAGCCTAACAAGAGGACTAAATTCGTATATTACCAAATTCTTAGGAATTACAGGTCCCAAGGTATTCAAACAATGTAAACACAATTAATAAATCTGTTCATCAGATATTCATTGATTTTAAGAAAGCATATGATTCTATCAAAAGGGAAAAGTTATACAGTATCCTGATACGATTTGGAATTCCGAAAAAACTGCTTCAACTAGTGAAGATGTGTCTCAGCGACCCCATAAGCAGAGTACAGATAGGTACTAATATCTTAGAGTTTTAAGATTCGCAACGGATTGAAACAAGGCGATGCCTTATCACCAGTACTGTTTAACTTTGCGTTAGAATATGCGATTTTAAAAATTAAAGGGGACAAAAAGGGACGATCATTGAATGGTTTGAATCAACTGTTTGTATACGCGGATTATGCAGATGTAATAGGGGACGATATAGATGCACTACAAAACAAAACAACACCGATGTCTTAGTAGAAGCGTGCGATGAGATAGGTCTACAGGTAAACATAGATAAAACAAAATACATGATTACAAGCCGGAACACAGGGAACAACGGAAATAAAGATAAGAATTAGGGATGAGGTAATGGAGAAAGTAATCAAATTTAAATGCTTGGGAGCATACGTAACAAGCAGAAATGAGGTCAAAGAAGAAATAAAAAGTCGTTTAGTATCGGGGAACGCATGTTTCTATTCAGTCCAAAAACTTCTAACATCACGATTAATATAAAGGAAATTGAAATTTAAAATATACAGAACGGTTATTCTGCCGGTACTACTTTACAGTTGCGAAAGTTGGAGTATGACCCCAGAAAATGAACATAAATTACGTGTGTTTGAAAATAAGATTTTGGGAAAAATATACGGACCGAAACGGGACGAGATGACTGGAGAATGGAGGAGACTGAATAATGAAGAACTCCAGTGACTGTGCGATTCACCAGATGTAAAAATAATGAAATTGGTACAACTAAGGTGGGCAGGCCATGTAGCTCGGATGGGGGATAAACGAAGATTATATTCTATCCTGGCTGGAAGGTCGGATGGAAGGAGAGCATTGGGAAGACCAAGACGTCGTTTTGAGGACAATATTGGAATAGATCTTCGAGAAGTAAGTGTTCGTGATGAAAACTGGCTTGATATTGCCCAGGAAAGAATCCAATGGCGAACGTTTGTTACTGCGGCGATGAACCTGCGAGTTCCATAAGCCATAGAGTTAGTTAGGTGCAATTACCGCCCTTAGGAAAATCGTATTTTACAATTTTTCTCTTCAAGTGTCCATTACTGGTACACTGTTCATTCGTTACTGGTGCGTTAACTTATTTTATCCGCAAATTGAGGAGTGTTTAACAATAATTACAGTAAGACAATTCCTTGTCATGTACCTGATGTTGTGAGCTATCATAAAGCAAGTACAGAAAAAACAATTCCTGTTGAATTTTCATATTATTTAAGTGCCCACATAAAAATATGCAAACAAGCAAACTTTATACTGTATATTAAAAAGAAATAGAGAAAGTTAGTAAAAATCATATATATCAAATATTACTGCACAGATCTTTAGCCAAGGGATAAAGAACAATGTTACAGTTAAAAAAAAAAACGAAAGTAGAACAGCTTCTCAATTCGTTCTTTTTTTTTCCAACACGATCAGTACACAACAGATTGAACACACGTATGTTCAGCCTGGGAGTAAAATATGCTCCTTTATGGAATGTCAAGAAGAATTACATCATATGTTTAAACACATACTAAAGTGCAATAGGGTTTATAAAAATAGAGGAAGTGTCTACGTGCACGTCCGACGTGCATGGTATATAGCGCTTACGTGCACGTCAAGATACACTGTCGCGCAGGCACAGAGCGTGAACTATAAGTAAGGGCTGAATTTCAAACACGCTTGCGTTGCTTGCTTTGCTGGCGCTTTGGGTGAATAGCCAATTGAAACACGTGGTGTTTTGTCATGTAGTTTTATTATGTGTTGTAACACGTGTTTCAATTGGCTATTCACCCAAATCGCAAGCAAAGCAATCAACGCAAGCGGGCTTGAAAATGAGTCCTAACACAGACAAGCGCTTCTTCGGCCAGTTCCCAGCTTACAGTTAGTCCAGTGGTTAAAGCTGCTTGTACGCAAAAACGTTTCTCAAGTTACTTTCGGACCACATGAAAGCTGCATTCTATAAAACAATTCATGAAAACCACGCCCGAGTTTCTGCGGTCGCGTTCTCAAACACAGCCGTTGTTGATCTACAGGACGCGCGAAGCTAATATTTATAAAACAACCCCACATCCAGAGAAAAACGAACTAACAAAAAAGAAAATTGCAACGTTGAAAGGCGTTCGCGAAAGTTACTGGGTACCCTTGCTATATATGTCATTTGCGAAACGTAGTGGCAACCCTGACATCTTCATTATTCAGCGTAATTATCGTTCTTCTTCTTCTTCTTTTTAACCCATCTCATCGAGCTCTACCTAAACTATACTGGAGTGACTACTTAGTGTTGAAAGATAGACGCCAATATTTAAACTCGTTTGTCCACTTCCAGTCTAATCCGATGTGGACCAAATTTTCAGTTCTAATTCAGTTTTATGCGCTTGATATCGCTGTGTGGCCCATTTTTTTATTTAAGTCTTAATTCGTGAGTTATTCATGTAAGAGTATATCATACTCTACATCCAATAGAAAATACTGCAAATAATATTTACGTTTTTAGCAAGAATTAAGACATACATTAAAAAACGGGCCACACAGCGATAATAAGCGTAAAAACTGTGTTAGAATCGAAAATTTGGTCCATATTAGTTTAGACTGGAAGTGGACAAACGAGATTAAGTTTCCTCTCCGCTCTCTAGCTTCACATATTCATGAAATTTTCAATGGCTGCAGTCAGTCCAGTATCGTATTAATGGAGGTCGATGACCCAGCTACTCATTTGTGCTATGTGCAAAGGTCGGAAATTGTTGCCAGTGTCATTGCTCAGAGGTTTCTTTTCGAAATAAAAACATTAGAACAGAGAGGTAGACAATTAATAATAATAATAAAAAAAAGCAATTGGGATTCATATAAAAACCGAAGAATATAAAAACCGAAATGTGAAGAAGACTCAGTGGATTGCGAGTGGATTGACCTGTGTGCTACGTTCAAGCCAAAATTCGAAGGATTAGATGACAAGGACGAATTAGATATAAACTTTTAATATATATATACTGTATATATATATACCGGGTCATTTATATTTTATTTATTTGCGGATGTACTGTATTCGCATAACTTCACAAGCACTACTTCATAGAGTGCTGCTTTTTAAACCTGTCGCCGCCAGGCGTTTTCATAACTTTGATGGATGTTGTTATTTTCAATTTGAATTTATTTATAGCCTTTTGGCATAAGCCGGGTGGGGTACGTAGGATGTAGAGGATGAGGGAGGAATTGACCAGGTACCATCCCGGCATCCGCCTGATAGAACAGAGGAAATCTTTGGAAATTCTGTCAGAATGGTCGGTCGTGGGATTCGAACCCACGCAAATAGCAATTTCCAATTCAAAGTGCAAGTCGTTACGGTCTGGACTACGAGGTCTGTGTGGATATCGTTATGAAAACAGTACCAAAATATGTGAAGTGGTAGTTGTTCAATTCCAGATTTTTTCGGGAAATGGAAATTGTTATTGAGGTAGAAGGGAAGAAGTGATTATGAATTATTGACCTTTCTTCGTAATTATTTCTGAGCTGAAGCGGAAATCATAGGCGTCAGGAAGGCAGGGGCGGGTCCAGAGATAGGGCGCGCACCCTCTCAAGATAAAATGCTTTATTTCTTATAGCAGTGTTTCAACAAGTTATCTCAAAAAAGTTTCAATTTGTTTCTGGACAAATCTAATCCAAATCTAATTTATCTAGAAATATAAAATTTTGAGGATATCCGTGTCTCATTCCATGATAAAGCCTAATAATATGAGGCGAAATATAATTTATACGAAAAAATTCACTTAGTGGGAAGATATCGAGAATGTTTCTCTTCTATCTTATCAGAGTCCCCTCTTCACGAAATTCTGTATCCGCCATTCGTGTGTGTGTGTGTGTTTGTGTATGTGCCTTGGGGAAAATCCTGCCGATGCCCTTGTGAGAAATATTCTTGACGAACTTCATCCTTCTAGACCATCGGAAAGTGCATTTTCGATATCCGGGTTGAGAGATGTTGTTGGAGTACTTATTTAATGGGATCATTACATCTTTATTTTTCCCTTAATTCCAACCTGCTCACGAATTTTCATGCCGAATTTCAGTTTCTACGCTAAACTGTAGGTCCTGTTTTTAAAACATTATCTTCATCCGATGGAAGGCAATTACAAATCATCGTCGGTTCATCTGGTCCAGGGACCTTAGATCTGCCTACGGGCAGAACACCCATTAACATCATGCCAACACAGGGCTGTAGTTTAAGATTCCAGCGCCCGGGACGAGTATAGGGTTTAGTGCCCCCATCCTATCTCCACCCGAAGTTATTTATGCAAGTAAAGCATTTATTGCGATGTAACATGACAGTCAGTTTCATTTCTTTCGCAAATTCCCATCGATCAGTATCAACAAATGGGGAAGTTGACTTGCAACATTTTAAATAGTATTATTCTTTCCTTTTTTACCGGTATATCCTTTATAGCTTTTTAATAAAAGTTAAAGGTATTTTTCTGAGTTTCTCAGGTTTTGCTTGTAGTTGGTAGCACAAACAATTAATAATTTAAGTGTCCTGTTTCTCCCCCCCCCCCCGTTTTTAATGTTTAAATTTATAACTTGTCCCGTTTTTGTGTTTAAAAATCTTGTCACCCTAGCCGTTACACCAAAATAATTCTTAAGCCCTTATAAATTACTAACAGCAGCTATCTAAACAAGCCCGGTGCTAAAGGGGACTAGAGAATTCCGCTATAAAGAATACAGTACGCACGGATAAATCTTCTTCACTTCTCGTATATAGGTAGCAGGCACTGGCAACGCTGCTGATCGCATCTTTTCTCGCGACGTGTCGTAAGTGACAGAAAGGTACCAAAGAAAAGTGTTTGCTGCCTGATTTCAAGCCGCAACATTTACATAAAAAGGGTCTAATGCATCGGGAAGCTGATCCGGAGGTCCCGGGATCGAACCCTCGCGTGGTTACTTTTACATTTTTTTAAAAAGAAAATTAACTTTGTTTTATGTACATACGCATTAGGAAATTTAATATACAACAATAGAGGCCATTAAAAGCTAGGATGTATATAAACTCACCAGGGCTTCGCTTGGTGTGCAAGGGTGCACGGTGCGTCTGAAGGGAGCTGGGCGGCGTTAGCCACAGGACTGGGCATACGCAAAAGTGCCGTTTACGAAAATTGTGACGTCATTTCCTCTTGATGTGTACATAAGCGCTATATACCACGTGTACATAAGCCACGGTTAAAAATAAATCCGCTGTATAAAACAGTTTCTAGATCCCTAAACCGGCTATGTCATAAAAATTCAAATTATTAACATTAAAAATAACAGCTTTATTAAATTTCCTGATTTGAATTTGATTTAAGGCCTTTAGGCACCTTCGACTCAGACCGATTATTAAACTTCTTCTAAAGAATCAGGAAGAGCCTATAAAATAAGTACAATGCCAAAGGATTGTGCAGTACGAACATGTTTCAAACTCCTGGTATGTGCAATTTAACCTGCGAACACTGTCTCAAGATAACAAACATAACTTCCAAGCAGTGAGCTCTGTTTATCATATTGGATATTTTCCATGTCAAAGCTTTGCTTTTATATACTCAAGATATTCTCAAGAATTATGACATAAGTAAAAAAACGGGCCACACAGTAATAAGAAGCGTAAACAATAAGTTAGAACTACAAATGTAATCCATTTTAGATTAAACCGAAAATCAACATAAAAATCTTAAAGGCTTCGTCTGGCGTCTGGCAGTGATCGAGCACTCCATCGTTAAGTACAGCTCAATGTTCATATCAAGGAACTACAGTAAAATTTTATCAGCATATTGAAGAATAATTAACGATTTGTAGACTAAAACAATTACTGACCATAAACCTAAGGTTTTCGCTAAAAGCAAAATTGAAATCAAATGAATTAATTGTTTTGGAGAGAAAAAGAGCGTGATTTTAATATGAATAGGGCTAAGTAATATAATGAGTGAATGCATAAGCGTAAGAACAGTGTGAATGTGAATGTGAAATTTCGCTCTGTTAATGTGAAATCTAGTGCCGTGCATGCTCACGAAGAGATGAGTACTTTAAAGAAAACACTCTGTAACTCTGAACCTCAAACCTCACACGATTCTCTTCATCAGGATATGTCTGAAGAATGTGCCAATAAGACAGTAATATGCTATTTTTGTGGTGAGATCATCGCTCAAAAGGAAATGAAACAACATATGAAAATATGCGATCTAATGATTCAAAATTGTGACCTCGAATGTGGTGCAAGGATAGCAAGACGGTATATGGATCTCCATATCCAAAATGATTGCAGCAAAAGGACTGTTCCATGTGAGTATTGCGGTCTTGAAACCACTGCTGGAGAGCTTGAATTTCACTGTGGTGAAGAATGTATTTTGAGTCCTGTTCCCTGTGTCTATCAGTGTGGAAAGCAAATAGTAAAGAACGAATTGAAAGAACATATGACAAATGAATGTGGAAGAAGATTAATAGAATGCCAATATTGTCAAGTGCAAGTTGAGGCTCAGAATATTTCGATTCACACCTCTCAATGTCCTAATTACCCAGTCATTTGTCCAAATGATTGTGGGCTTGAAACAATGAAAAGATGCGAACTCCATATTCATATAAATCAATTTTGTCCGAAACAATTGATAGCTTGTTCATTTACATCATTAATGTGCCCTTTCAAAGATTATCCTGCAGGCTTAAGCATCCATTATCAAGAAAGTACAGATGCTCATATGGAACTTCTCAAGTCTGTAATCGAAAGACTTCTAACTATTACAGATGACCAGTGGAATCTTATCAGGGAACAGAAGTTGACTATCGAGAAGTTGCAATCAAGTCTAAATGAAAAGCAAATTTTGATAGACAAACTTCAGGAAAAGGTTGATTCACACGTACAAAGACTCGTCTTTGTTGAAGACAATGTTTGTAAACATGTGGATTGTAATACAGGCGTCTACTTGTGGAAGATTACTGATATCAGTGAGAAAATGAAAACTAGTGCAATGAACGAGTGTATGGGAGTTGTATGCAGTCCTCCTTTCTATAGCACTAGATATGGTTATAAAATGAGACTTCAGCTCTTTCCTAATGGCGTTCCAGATTCACAAGGTTATATGTCCCTGTTCATACAGCTTATGCCTGGAGAGTACGATTTCTTAGTAAATTGGCCTTTCAATCGAGTTGTTATCTTTAGACTGGTTGATCAAATGGGGACAAATGATGTGATATATCGCTTTACTAACTGCACCGGTGAAGCTTTCCAAAGACCTACGAGTACTGAGAACAACATTGGTTCTGGCTATAGAAGATTTATATCTCACGAGTCTTTGAAGCAGTATGGCTATATAAGGGATGATATACTATATATAGAAATTAAATTATCGTGAAATCGTTCTCTTTTGGATTCTTGATCCATGACACGTTTGATGAAGATTTATACAGTTGCCTTTTGGGAAGATTTTAGAAAGCGTAACACACGGAGGTTTAATTAAATGCTACTATATATTTTGCGTTTTGTATACAATATTTTGCTTTTATGCATAAAAATTAACTCTATTGAGAACCTGAAATAAATGAAATTCTATTTTTCCCCTAATATTTCCTTGAAATTATCAAACTTTATTAGGTAAGATTTCTATATTGGTTCAATCGCAGTAGTATCACCAATCAATTGCAGTAGTATTACACTAGATAAATATAGTGATCTCTGTTTAATCACAGATTTTTGACTAATCACTTTGCAGGTATCCAGAACCAAAAGGAGAGGGTCTAACAAGGGACACTATCGAGAAGTGCGGGCTTAAAGCAGAAAATTTTAGACCCATTCGAAAAAGAACCTAACACCATAAAACATTCGTAAAAGTTAGCTGCTGAATTCCAAAGTGAGATTTTTTTCCCTTTGAAAAATCAAATTTTGAATTTTGTTGTCGTTTCCAACACGAAGGCAGAATTCAACAACCGAACTCGAAGATAAATTCCTGAAACCTAACCAAGAGAAAAAAATGTATCTTTGCTATTTTTCGGATTCCGCTTCGTATTTTAGATACAGGGCTTCAAATCTGTAGCCCACATTTTGTTTTCGGTTCAAACACACAAACAGAATTTGACAGTGAAATTTTGCATATGAATTCCTAACATCAGAACAAGAATAAGAGAGGTATCTTTGTAATTTTTCGAAGGTGAAATGATTAAAATGTCAATTTTCAGTGTTTAACCTAGTATGATATTCACAGTTTGCAACACTGCATTCTGTGCTTCACAGATGATGCCTATCAGTAGAGAATATTAGATATCTCATAAACTGACGCGGTGCTACCGGTATTTGAAAATCTCGCTAGCGAATTTTCTACGAAATTGAAATTTGGTCTTATTTTTGCGCTACGACGCATAGTTTCAAAGATATCGGCGTTTAAAGTTTAACAGCATTTTTCACTATCAAAATCATGCAAAAGCATAAACAAGTTTAACTGCAACCAGTGTTATTTTACCAATTGCATAATAGTTTCGTAACCTAATAGTAATGATGTACCAAAATTTGCTTTTTCTAGTTCCAGCGGTTTAGGCTGTGTACAATGTGTTTTGGACGGCCATTTTAGATCCAAGATGGCGACTTTTTCAACATTTTCTAATATTTTCCTAAACTACTAGTGATAATACACCTTTGTGCCAAATTTCATATCTCTAGCTCAAACGGTGTGGAAAATGGATTTTTGTTGTCCGCCATTTTGAATTCAAGATGCCGTCTTTGGATACATTATGTAACATTTTCGTAACCTGGTGGTAATGTTGTACCTCCATACCAAATTTCACTTAAATAACCCCAGCGGTTTAAGCTCTATTCTATACAACAATGGGTTTGGCGGCCATTTTTCAAAATGTCGGATTTTTTCCTTTACCTACTCATGGTCTTACACCATTCTACGAAATTTGGTGTTTCTAACTCCAGTAGTTTGGCCTGTGAATTTATATGGATGTGTCAGTCAGTGAATGTTAGTGACCATGGGGCTATATAGTATATGGACTCGCTTTGCTTCGCGACCCCCATGGGAGCCCTTGGGGGAGCCCCTTTATCGTAATCAGAGACTCCGGCGGACTGCGCCTCCATGGTACAAATATTCCACCCACCGGGGGCTGCGCCTCCATATGGGTGTGTTCACTGTTTTTTGATGACCTACTCGTCATGGTACACCATAATAACAAATTTCGTATGTCTAGCCTTAGTGGTTTAGAAAATAGGTTTTCGGACGGCCATTTTGTATTAAAATAGCAACTTTTTAAACGTTTTATGAAATTGTCCTGACTTACTCTTGAAGGTACATTTTCAAACAAAATTTCATTTCTCTAGCTCAAACAGCGTCGAAAATGATTTTTGGCCGGCCATTTTGGATCCAAGATTGCGACTTTCCAAAATGTTGTTGTTTTCCTAAACTACTAGTTATGATACACCCTCATACCAAATTTCGTATCTCTAGCTCAAACGGTGTGGAAAATACATTTTTAGAGTCCACCACTTTGTATCCAAGATGGCGTCTTTGGATACATCTCGTAATATTTTCGTATCCTACTAGTGATGGCGTACCTCCATATCGAATTTCATTTCAATAGCCCCAGCGACTTAAGCTCTCTATTCTATACAACAGTGGTTTTGGCGGCTATTTTTGATCCAAGATGGCGTCTTTTTAAAAATATTGGATTTTTCCCTTTACCTACTCATGGTCCTACACAATCATACCAAATTTGGTGTTCCTAGCTCCTGTAGTTTGGCCTGTGAATTTATATGGATGAGTGAATCAGTCAGTCGGTCAGTGAGTCAGTGTCCATGGGGTTCTATAGTATATGGGTATAATAATGCACAGCCATATTCAATCCACTACTGGATGAGGCCTCTCCCGGACCAGACTTGTTGGGAGAGGAGAGCCGAAGCTCTTAACTATGATAGCTACATCTTTATTCAGGTAGTTCCCCAATTGGCCTCACGACGCTGGGTGGACGCCGCAAAGGCAACACCATCTGGAGTACTGCAACGGTCACCCATCCAAGCACTGACCAAACCCAGAGCTACTTGACTTCGGTGATCATATGGTAACCGGTAGACCCCAGCTCGGCTAGGGCGTTGCACGTATATGGGTGTATATATATATATATAAATATATATAATAATAATAATAAATCACAGCCACTAGTGGATGAGGCCTCTCCCCGAAGGGAGGAGTTGGTCTACTGCTCCCACGCTGACCAGACGGGTTGGGAGAGGAGAGCCGAAGCTCTCACTGTCATCGCCACTGTATTTTATTCACAGCAGCTCCCCAATTGTCATCACGATGCTGGGTCAACACCGAAATTTTTGAGCCCCCACCGGGAATCGAACCCGGGACCGCTCGCACTGAAGTCGAGCGCGCTACCGACTAGGCTACGCAGGAGCTCATATATATATACCGGGACAGGACCGGAAAACCGGGACTGTCGCCCCAAAAGGCTTCTGCCACTAACTGGGAAGAGACCCCTTAATTCGTCTTGCTAAGGCTTAAGGGAACCGAACGGGGTAGACGCCTAATATCCAATCTAGACGTGAACCTGTATTAGCTGACAGCGTGGTGAGTCAAATGTTAGCACCCCTCCTTTCTTTACACATGATGGTACAAGTAAGTAAACAGCCTCTGAGTTCCTCATTGCCCGGAGGACGGAATGTAGCTGGCAACGGCAGCGGTTAGTTCTGCAGGAAGTCAGAGGATCAAAATGCCCGGGTTTGGAATGTAGACTGCCAGGACACCGACACGGCAACTCGAACGAACCTTTACGTGGCGACTCTCAACTGTCAGTCGCTTGCAGGAGAGGACAAATTAGAAGAATTGCAGAAAGAACTAACAAGGATTAAGTGGGACATCATAGGACTATCAGAAGTGTGGAGGAAGAATGAAGAACAGTTGGAACTACCGTCGGGGCACACGTTCTACTTTAAAGGAACAGAAACTGGAAAACCGACAGGCGTTGGCTTTATAACTAATAAAGACCTGAAGTCACGGATCACAGAAATTGACTGTTGAAATAAATAGAAGATGTAAAATGGCGTGGAGTTCGTTTGGAAGACTACTACACTTTATTTTCAAAAGCAAACTACCAATGTGTCTGAAGCGTAAAGTTTATAATCAATGTGTTTTACCTGTGATTATGTACGGTGGTGAAACTTGGACATTGAATGCACAAACGACTCAAAGATTGAAAGTCACACAAAGAGCAATGGAGACATGCATGCTAGGAATAACCAGGAGGGACAGGAAGACAAATGAATGGATTCGCAAACAAACAAAGATGGAGGATGTAATAAAGGCTGCGAAGAAGATGAAGTGGAGATGAGCCGGTCACATAGCTAGACGAACAGATGAAAGGTGGACGACAAATGTACTACAGTGGATTCCTAGAGAAAAGAAATGACCGAGACGACGTCCAAATGTAAGATGGGTAGATGAAATCAAGCGTTTTTCAGGAGCTACATGGATGAGGATAGCAGCAGACCGAGATATGTGGAAAGAAAAGGGGGAGGCCTTCTTCATCCATGAGTGGATAGAAAACGGCTGAATATGATACATATATATATATATATATATAGCTCACCAACCCGCATTAGCTGACAGCGTGGTGAGTCAAATGTCAGCACCCCTCCTTTCTTTACATATGATGGTACAAGCAAGGAAACAGCCTCGGAGGCCCTCATTACCCGGAGGACGGAATGCAGCTGGCAACGGCAGCGGTCAGTCCTGCAGGAAGTCAGAGGGTCAAAATGCCCGGGTTTGGACTGTAGACTGCCAGGACACCGACACGGCAACTCGAACGGACCTATACGTTGCGACCCTCAACTGTAAGTCACTTGCAGGAGAGGACAAATTAGAAGAACTGCAGAATGAACTTAAGAGGATTAAGTGGGACATCATAGGACTATCAGAAGTGTGGAGGAAGAATGAAGAACAGTTGGAACTACCGTCAGGGCACACGTTCTACTACAAAGGAACAGAAACTGGAAAAGCGACAGGCGTTGGCTTTATAATTAATAAAGACCTGAAGTCACGAATCACAGAAATTGAAGGAATTTCAGATAGAATCGCACGGGTAGTAATAAAAATTAACAAGAGATACAGTATGGAAATTATACAAGTGTACGCTCCAACAACCTCGCACCCGGAGGAGGAAGTCGAAGACCTATACGAGGAGATTCAGAAGATTTTGGATAGTAGCAAATCGCATTACAAAATTGTAATGGGAGACTTCAATGCGAAAGTAGGAACCAAGC
>JAGDQP010054923.1:0-13246 GCA_022664845.1 Lepisma saccharinum
TAATGTATTATTAATAGTTTGCTATATAAATCACAATATGTTAACGGGAAATTATACTGTTCGTGTGTAAAATATTGCATTTCTATAAAATAGCATGAGTAAAAGGGGACATGACGATAAACTGGGCGAAAACAGAAGTTAAAAGTATGCTCCTGAAAGATATAAGACGAATAAAACAATTCCCATGTAAACAAATGGAAAGTGCGTACCAAGATGGCGGGGGTGATCTACATCGTTGATGAACTCTACTGAGAAGTAAATTCATGACATTGTGAGATTGTCGACTAATTGAAGTATTCAAACACTTCTATTTTTTTTAAAACTCATGTTTTATTTGTATTCTTAAATATAAATACATACATAACAATAAAAATAAAACAAAACGGTCGGCACATTGATTTTTTTTAATTTCCATGTTCAGGAACCATGGTCTAATCAATCAAATTGTCACTTCGAAGTAAATGTAGTGTGTTTATCAGAATATGTTATTCAAGTCGATCAACTGGTCAATTGAGTTATCGATGTTACACGTTAATAAACACTAATAACATCCTAGCAAATACAAATAATAGATGGTGTGTAATTTCCTGTATTTATGCAAGCACCGAAGAGAATTTTCAGGTTTATCGAGGACTGAGAAGAAAAAAAGTCACGAAAATGATTGGGTGGGAATTGTAATTAGGCATTCGGTCGTTTTCGCTTTGACAGAGCGTCCGTCGTCTGTACGAATTCCTTTTGACATCTAACAAGGCGACAGAATCTCTGATTGGGAGATTCAGGGGGAGGGGTACGTGCGAGACGGTGATAGTGAGACTGTAATTACCCGGAAATGGAACACGCCTTCGTCTGCCACTGCCGGTTAAAAATGGTTGATGACAAATACTGTTGCTATTCGAGAATGGCTTCGGCGCTCTGAGGAGAATTACTCGCCCGTTTTGTTCATTCAATAAGTAAATGCTTTGGCCGTAAGCTAGTGAAAGGGGGAAGTGTTACTGTTCCTTCTCCATCAAATTACTTTTTTTGTAGCACAATCTGTAATTAATAACCAAGTAATTAGTAGGATATTGTGCCAATGGCAAACTTCGGCATGACTCTTCGATGTATATTATTATTATTATTATAGTAGAATTTTGCGGGGCGTTAAGGTAAGTTTAGCAGAATTGGACTAGGAATTAGAACGCTGATAATAGTGTCTTATACCATAGAGTAAACAATAATGTAGACTCCATTACATATTTTCGTCTGTGCTAAAATGTATGGGTTTTTGCTTAAGTGCACGTGGTTTTGAACCCTGCCGTTAGATGGCTCTGGTGGCTGGAAACAATCAGCTACTGAAAGTAGTCGCCTGAGCCACCTGATAGCAGGGGTCAAAGTCATGGGCTCCTTAACGCAAACGAAAATAGGTAGGTGGTATAGGTCTAGATTTGCTTCTCTGCACCTATCTACGTTTTTCGCTTTTTTGAAAATTTTAGAACGACGGTAATACAATTTTGGAAAATTAGAAATATTTTTTTTTTTTTGGAATTCTGTAGTTTTTGAATTATGTGAGTAACATACTTTTATCTGAGAAAATTTTTCCAGCCTGTGACGTCATAATTTGCACGCAGTCGTGTCTAACATGCAGCCTTATGGGTTTAATAAATTCTGATTGGAACCAAGCTTTTTATATCGATAAAACATATAGCAAAACTTTTATATCATTTTTTTCTAAGTGCTGCAGTACAATAGGAAAGTCTTGAACAGAGGAATCTCATATACGAGGAATTGATCAAGACATCGTAACTTTCACAGTTGTCGTGACGTAAGCGGTAGAGCGCATGTTCGTATATGAGAAGAACGGGGTTCGAATATTGGTTCGATTCTTTTGTTTCTTGTTCTTCATATGTGGCAAGATTTTGTGCGAATATGATTTTGATATGTATAGTTCTTTTTCTATTGTTTGTGGCTTTTTTGTTTATGCGTTCCTATTCTTATTTTTTTTTTTGTTCAGGAATTCCGCCAGGATTTTCAGTTTGGAGGAGTATAGTCAAAAGTGGGAGGGTGTAAGTGGTGTTTTGCCAGGTTTCTGTCGATTTTGACCGTAAAAGATCTAACGTTGGGGGTGTTGTCGAGAATTTGGGAAGTGAAAGCCCCCACATGTTGGCGGATGCTCTGTTTTCCAAATGACTTTGCGTTGACAAGACACCGTTACTTAGAACTGCTTTGAAATCATTAATGTAAAATCTATAGGCTATGTTGAAGGAAAGGTTAAAGCAAGAATTGATATGTTTGTTAGCCTGTAGGGGATTTTAGACAGTGTCCTTTATATTGAAGCACCTCAGAGATTAGTATAATTGGAGAGGGATAAACTTGGTTTGTATAACCTACCCCTATCGGCAGGATTCTAAATGCAAGTCGACATGAAGTTTGTTATTGTTCCTGACTGAGAATGAGAAGTCTCTTGGCCTACAGGGCTTTCTGTACTTACCAACGGATAAGTGTGGTGTTACCTTCGAAGTTCATTTCGTTTTTCCTCCACTTCCCTTTAGTCTTTCCGGTGTCCCACAAGGCTCTTGATTTTCCGCTTGAAATTTTCTGTGACGTGAGAACGTTTCCTTTCTGCAATGAGGAACGAAGGAAAAGCATGTGCATGACAAAAATCCAGTGTAAACTCTCCGCGCTTTTCTCATAAATTTTAAAAACCCTTGGTGGTGGCTGTCAAGTGTGTTTCTCTGTTACAAACACTCTCTCTCTCTCTCACACACACATGAAATGAGAGAGAGTGAGTCTCCTTTCGTTTCATTCTGCCTGACTCCATCAGTCAGTTCCTCAACCTCGGAGAGAACCAAAAGAGAAGCAACCCAAGAAACTTGACGAACAATGGGGCTTTGTTGATTGTTGAGGCCTGCAACATCCACCCACCCTCTTCTCGAATAGACAGATAAATGGATTAGGAAGGGGAGAAAAGAAGAAGTCGGTTGGAAAATTAAATGGCAGGGTTTGTCTGAAACTCCAAAAGAGAGCTACGTTTTAAAATCACATTTTCTTTGTATTTCCCCCTTCCTTACATTGGTATCTTTTGTTGTCTAACTGGAAGAAACCATGCAGCATGTCAGAGAAACAGAGATAAATTGTATTTTTTCTTCTTTCTGTTACTTTTGTGATTGTTATTACTTGCATGGTTTCAAGGAGTCCTTTGTAACAATACCCAGTTGAATTTTTATTGAAACCTGGCCAAATTCCGTTGAAGCTGAAGTAGAGGTGTTGTTAGCTTCTAAATGTTTGTGTTTCACACTTATCAAGAACCGAATTTGTGTAGAGAAAATTTTCAAATGCTTTATTAACAGCAAACGGTAGTCGAAAATGGCTAATGTTGGTTGCAAGATCTTACACAGTAAAAAAAAAATAGCTGTGTTAATTCAACACAATGCGGTGTCCCAGCGTGACCACCACTTTTGTGTGTTAAATCAACACAACACACGGTGTTGATTTCGGTGCTGGGAGAAAAAAAAGTTACGACTGTAGCTAGATTTGAACATGGGTTGCTTAATTAGAAGTCGAGCGTCTTACCGACTTCGCTAAATCGTCAGACGAAGAGAACACTAGATTGAAACAATATAGAGGATAAAAAAAAATGTTGCTGAACCCCAAACACAAACAAAGTTATTCTCACGACTTATGCCATGATTTAATCACTTTTCCATTTGTCAGTTAGGGAATACAATCCTCATTTATTGATAATATGTTCCATTTCTATGAAAGCAAGCGCAGCATTTGACATGTTACGATAAGAAAGCAGTAATGCTGCTCAAGTGTTTGGCTGTCGCCATCTTGTTTGCTTTCATAGAAATAGAATATTCTCAGTGAATGGGAATTCTGGTTCTCAATTGACAAATAGGATGTGATTAAACCATGGGATAAGTCGTGCAAGTAACTTAGTTTGTTTTGGGGGCTCAGCAACATATATTTGATCCAATACACTGTTTAAATTAATAGTGTAGTCGTTTAATTCAAATGTTGTTCACTAAATATCGTTTGTATCAAGGGCGTTTTCTGTCGAGTCGGTAAGACGCTCCAGGAATATCATCCTCGAATACACAAAACTGTACTGAGGTGGAGTTTGGTATAGAAGAAAAAAAGTGACAGTGCAGTTTATCTCCGAGGTACAGATATGAAACCAGATATAAGCCTTATAAAAGCCCAAACTACACGTACAGCCCACATTGCTTTATTATTGTGTGAATATGCCAGTTTTGATGCAAATAGGTGTAGCGAAATGCAAGTGATTTGAAAAATTGATTTCTTAAAGAAATGGGTTTGGTAACTCTGATTCAGCGCACCAGTCAAGATGGTTCGGGCAGCTTTGATCTCGTAAGCTTTGGTAAGCTTTATTTTTATATGAGCCAGTCTAGTAACTTTGAACTTCGGCCCGTCACGATTCGCCCTTTAGGTATTAAATTCCACAACCATGCCCCTACTGGAACTCGAACCCTGGACCTTCGAGTCGTTGACCTACCGCCATAGACCGCACGGCTACCCAGTCGGCCTTTGACCTCGTTTTGCCGAGACTTTTCCAACGACACCACCTACCACCTTCGTAGCTGAGTTGCAGACGGACAAAAACGGGAATATAAGGAATGTGACATATACGGTAGTAATTAGATTCCTAGTAATATTTGTATTACAATTACCTAACATATGGTACAGGCGGTTGTTGAAAGAGCTTCATTGTTATATGTTTGAATATTTACTACAAGAATCAAACGATTTCAGCAATGAATAGAAACAAAAATAAAAATCGGCACGGATAGAACTCTTGAAATGGTTATGGACTTCCTTCTCTGAAAGTTTGAACTCTCTAGGCTTAAATTTATAGGAGTAGCATTGAAATTTCGCGCAACGATAAAATTATATTCGAGATATATGGAGGTAGTGCTGCTATCTATCGTCAGAGTTCGTTACTTTAGACTAACCTTAAGGTAAACACTTTGTAAGTATTATACGAACTGAAGGAAAAAGCATTAAACAGTCCGAATGTTTACGTTAAGATGTTTCACTTAAGTACGTTAGGCCTTCTCAAATGCGGCGGTTTTTGAAGCATAAACCACTTAAAATTTCTGCACATGGCATTACATATTCCGTGTGAAACTATTTTATTTTGCGTTCTCTAGCGTGTAAAGAATTCTCTGGCATGTTTATAAGTTAAATTTTACAAGTTTTGTCCACATTGAAAATGTAGGAGTCGTCTTCTAGAGGGGAACTTGGGAATGTGGAATCATTTTCGGCGGTGTCTCTTTAATCACTTGATTGTGAAGCGCACAACGCATGGTTATTATTGTATATCCTACATGGTCTGGAACTTGTTAAACCGAATGCAGCAGCTGGAAATTTCAGTGTCAGAACGAGATGAGCAGAACCATGTATCCGTAGTTGAGAGCTGACAGGTGGAACAGACACCACATAACATTGTTGTAAGTCCATGTTCGCGAGCACTGGTGAGGAACAGATTTTGAGAGTGATAGTGATCCTTGAATCACGCTATCATATTGCTTTCGTCTCTGTCTGTTGATTCCTTGTCGGTGGAAGTGATGGGTTTCAAACTTGTCGCCGAGAGAAGTGATGATGTCCAAGGTGAAGAATAATATCATCATCTGTTCCACCCAAAGCGGAAGATCCTTCAAGGCAATCTAAACTCTCTCCATTGATCTCGAATTTTCCCTTTCCTTTTTTATTTCAAAAATGCGATTTATCTTCCGTAATAGTGTCAAGGAGTTGGGTTCGTCCCTCATCAGCACTTCTTCATTCTTCGTCTGCAACCCAAAAAGTGTATGCAACAAACTTAGAGAATTTCCAACAGGACACAATCCAAATTTTCGCCTTTCCTGCAAGGACAATTTTCTCTCTTCGCTGCTGGCATTCAAAAGAGTCGAGTTGCATTCTTGTATATGCATGCAACGAAATGTACAAATGTAAATCCGCGTTTTCAAAAATCCATTTTCAGGTTTGCAAAACAAAAGCATTGTTTTGGTTTCATCAGTGTTTGATTTTGCGCAATTTCCAGAGTGGAGGAGAAAGAATTACTTTTACGTCCGTCCATATCCCAGGCAAGGGGTATACATAGATCCCGCCCCCTACAAATCGAACACTGTTGTTCATCCTTGTTAGGTCTTCTGAACTATGAAGTGGCAGGCACAGAAGTTGTTTTGTTATCGTCATGTGGTGACAGATTAAGGCAATTTTCGCGAGATCATTGGCACAAGACATGGCGGAGGCCTATAATTACTTTTACGCTTCCATTCGTTTGTGTGTTTGTTTAGTCCTATCATGCGTGTCCGTCGGGGGTGTTGTAGTTGTCGTACATTCGTAGTCGCGCGTGAAGCATGCCACGCATCGCATCCACTCCTCCTCCTATTAAAATCTCTAACTTGGATTTTCCTCCTCTTAGATGAGAGTCTTCTTCCTTCTCTCTCCAGCTGTGATTTTTATGGTCCTTTATCATGCTGTGTTGCCAAGTTGGTCAGTGTGTATTAACTGTGTGAGATCGTTCATTAAGCTTTGTTGAGGCAATTAGACAAATCACAGCATTGTCGATGTCACCTTTTTTTTTCTTCAGTTTATTTCCTTAGCGTAATAAACCAGATAATTTCTGTCTCATTCAAAGATAACAATTTCTTTTGACAGTGAAATCCCTATTTTAAAATCATTGATAGCGATATGTTTATATTAGCGATGGGTACAACATCCAGTTTTGAATATTTCACAATCCTTTTTTTTTTTTTTTTTTTTTATCAAACCAGTTTTTGGTTCACTGTTTTATTATATTTTCACTGTCATTTTATTGTAATATATTTCTATTCAAATTATATTATTCCGTTAAATATTGTTTATATGTATGCCGGATTTTGAACATAAATAAGACTAGAAAATTATAGAATTTGAACGAAAACTCAAAGCCTGATTTTTAAAGAAAAACTATCGGTTTTGTTTTGTATTTTGGTTTTTATATAACAAGTTTCTGGTTTTAATTATTATTATAATTTACAAGGTAACTGCTAGAAACAACCTTTCACCCTTCATGCGTCCTTTCACTGCGCATTCGTAGTAAAGCCCGTTAACTCCTTCCACTTAATCGCAACACATTTCTGAAGAAAAGGGGAAAAAAAAATCGTTGTTGGTAGCCGCATCAGCATAATTATTTTATGAACAATGTTTGGTGAAATTTGAGGAAACAAATTTGACCAAATATGGCGAGAAATAAGTTTTTAAACCATATTTTGGTCAAAATATGCTCTAACGCTAAAAAATATGCATTTATATGACCAATAAAATCGGTCATGGTGTTCATAAATACGTTTAAACTTAGGCACATAAAAATAAAACACGATGAAACCTAACAACATATGAGCCGTATTGAGGATGAATGTTCTTCTCGGAGGCTATTTGTGACCCAAAGGTCCCGGGACAAGGGAAACCGGTAGTGGCAAAACTTGACCCGGTAACCCGATGAACTTCTGTGCTCTGGGGTAACATTATCGGTCCCGGTCACTCGGAAAAGAAACGTTTCTAACGCACCATTGTATAATTAAGGACATAATTTAGAAGTTTGCTTTGTCTTCCGGGTCCGCGGGTCCCAAACTTCGACCCGGTCCAAAACTTGAACCGGTGACCAGTTTCAGCTCTGGTGTCCGGAGGTAGGTCAATGACCCAAAGGTCCCTGTACAAGATATACCGATACTGCTTTCCATCTTGTAAAGATGACGATAATGTCTTAAGGACGAAACCTATTGTTGAAAGTGAATTCCGAACCACTTCTGTCCTTATCGGGTATCGACCCGAGACCCCTTGTTTAAAAGACATTGTCCGTTACCACTCATCTACCTGGAAAAGAAATACACAAATATGCTTTAATCTCAATCGCTGACACTCGTGGTATTACCAAGATACTCGTGCGTTTAAGGATTTTTAAGATACTGTGTATTATCATTGGACTGGTTTGGAGCAAAAGTAATTGCCCTCGTCCAGGTGGTAGAAGATAAATTTGCCGTAGGGTCGGCCTACTTTTATGACGTAATGTTAGTAATTCAGCGTCAATTACTCTGTAGCAGTTTAAGCTTTGACATATTGAAAAATGGCTGCAGTCTTCGCAGACCGGATCCTGTATCTCATTACATTGTTGATTCCAGTTTTAAAACAAACCACAAACAGTTGAGAGAGAAAGAGAAAATAGCTACCGTCTAAAGCAAAACATTCCTTTTGGCTTTGTCACAGGAAGTGAATGTTTAATGAAACGCACTCAGAGGTTTTTCATCTCTGTGTAGGTGGAGGCTGTTTCCATAAAATCTATTTATTGCTCAGCATTCGTCAAGTCCTTAATGGAATCTAGATCGGCATTAGTCACTCACTACATGAATTTCTTCCACTTCATTTTAAATTATTGGTTTATTTTGTTTCATGTTCTCTTCTTGTATACAGTCTTGTGGAAATGTAATCATATGTCACTCTGCTGAGGTGAAGATGTGGTGTGTTTAGTAAATCTTAGCGGGAAATTCCTAAGTACTTGGATCCTCATGGGAAAAACTAATCCAGCTAGCAATTGTGTAAAATTGATGTAGGCCCAAAAATGCTTTGTGGATATTCGATGTTATTTGGTCAGCCCACTTGACTGTAATGTACCATAACACCTCAGTGAGAAGTAGATAAGAGAATCAGATTTCAGATTTGAATTAGCAATTTCGACTTACCCCGCTGTTTACAGTATGGTAACACTACAGCCTTTGTTTTACGGTATTATTATACTTTATGCACTTTCTGTGAAATTGGAGATAGAACACTCGATTTTTCACTGTTCCTTCAATATTTTAACAGTTCTTCAAGTAGCAAACAGTATTAATTAATCTCATTTATAAGCAGTGGATTGAAATAAAATTAATTGTTTCTACGTGTAAAATGGAAACTCTTATGCATACGTTTCTATCCTTCTTAAAGGAGATTACGAATTTGAAATTAATGTAGAAGTCCTTAAACCACGCAAACGTCAACTCCGTGGAGTGTGACCCACTACACTTTTATATATGGAAGAAGGATATATATCAAAATAGTAGAAGAGTGTTGAGGCATGTTTGCAACTAACCACGAATGAAGAACACGCTGTGTACAGCCACTCGTTAATTTCTGTTTGTTTTTAAAGTAGGTTTATTCCACCACATGTCAACTCCATGGTTACAAGAATATTTATGAATATAAATTGTTTGTACCTTCAAAACTTTGTTCTATATTTGAACGGTAAAATCGTCAACTTCGTGGAGATATGCTGTTTCTGTTAACCCATGTACTTGATAACTAATACATGGAGTTGACTTCCAGTCTCAGAACTTATGATGCATAGGAATGTATTTCAGTTCATCTTTCATTATATCAGTTATACTCACACACGTAGCTAGAGTTTTTGTTTCGTCGTAACCTCAAATTTTAGTCTAGAATCATGCATGACGATGTACAGTAATGAAAATAACTTTTTTTTTTTTTTCGTTAACTGGTCAGAAATTCTAAACAAGGAAACAACTGTAAAATGGCCATGAAAATTAACTACTTGACAAGTCCGAAAATTTTGAAGAACTAAGTGTTAATATATGCCTAAGCTTTTTGGACAGTAGTTTTCAAATTACCACTGTCAGTAGCGTATGTTTATGTAAACACAGAGCTTGTATTTTTCAGTCAAAGTGTTGCCAGAAGTTCTTCAGTCCAGTTGTTCAGAGGTTTTCCACTAAGTGGTTGTCTCATGCAAAAAGGCACTGGCAACACTACCCAGCTACACGTCGCATGCCTTCTTGTTGTGAGCAGAAAATCGCCATGCATAAAAGGGGTCTAACTAACAACTTTACTAGGACATGTGGCTTTAGAAATACATTACATTTTGAGCTGAGATTCTTTAATAAATTATTTGTTAGTGAGCACATCCATTGACCTTCTGCGGACTCTTAAGAGTAGAAAAATAAATTTGCATTTTGTGTATGTCTATGTGTGTGTCATTGTACTGATTCCATCAAGGTAATGAGAAAGTTTTTTTTTTTTTCGTGCTCTCTTTGCCAAATGAGTTGGTAGTTCCATTGGTGTGACTGGAAGGTCATCTAATCTCTGTGTAGTTAAGTATTGTAATTTTAATACGCTGTGGTTACGTAAATATAAGGTTTCACTGTCTGCGTGGTTACATTCACACAGGAAAGGATTCAACACAACAAACCGGATCTTCTTCAGTCACTGAAAAAGAAAATGAACGTTTGCAACTTGTAATTCAGTTGAAAGGTTCCGAGCTTCTTTTTAAGCGTTGGTTCCCTGCGGAACGATAGAAGAAAAGCTAAATATCCTGACGCTACTGTCTGTACTGGGTCTTCCAACCCAAAACCGTGGATCAGGGGTAGAAGTGTGGCTGTCTAAACTACTAGTATTTGAGTTTCGTTCTACAACACTGAAAATAAAATGTGCCAAAACTTTCCGAATTTTCAGAAAGCTTTAAGGTCAAAGATATCCATTAGTTATTGGAATGGACTTCTTAGCAGTTGTAACATTTGCAGCTAAATCATTAGTGTGCTATTAAACTATTTTATATGTTAAGTGTTTCCTTATAACTTATACGGATATGAATATGTTATCCAGTCTTGATAGAATCTAGTCCTATTTGTTTTCTAGTTGCTGTAATCTGACTTATGTATCTTGTCAATTGAATTGACTTTATTTGTGACCAATTGCCGTCTATGGCTGAGGCCGGGATAGGATAGAGGAAAGGATGCGGGAAGGAGTCAAGCAGGTCCTAAATTGAAGGTACCATCCCGACATTTGACTGGTGTGACTGAGGGGGGGGGGAACTCAGGGTGGTCAGTTGCTGTTATGGAACCCAGGACCTTTCGATTCCAAGCAACAGTCTACAAACTGATGTACGACCGCTAGGTCATGTATGTGGTAAGATTTTCAGTATATTTGTACAGCTTACCATGGTTTTGCATTTTCCTGCAAATGAGTGATAAGAATCTTTTTTTCTTGTTTTTGGTAACACGGCGAAACTGTGCCACGAGCTAGAAAAGTTAGAGATTGCTAGTCGACGGTCTCCCTCTGGTTAAGCTCACAAGTTTGGTTCAGATGGGTTTTACAGTATCGAACAGACAGATCTGAATTTTATTTATGAGATGATACTATGCTTTTATTTGTTGGCTGCTATATTTCTCTTTGGACTATAGAAAACAAGCGCTGTTCCATTTTCCTAGTTTTATATAAATGTGAAACACTTTTTATTTATTGTGCCTCCCCCCCTCCTTTTTTTTTTTTTTTTGGATGGCTCTTTCTACAGCATGTTACCTCGCGTTATTCCGAGCACTTGGCATTTGGAGAGGGTGCATTGACCCGATCAACATAATGTTTGCTTCGGTTGACTCTCCCAATTCCCCCTAGTGCCATATCGTCTCTGCTGCGACATTAAATCAAGTTGTAAAGTCTGGTCCAAGAGTTTGGGGTCATACTGACGTGTGTGTCTGAATGAAAAATGCTAATACGTTCTGCGGCCAAGAGTGAAATCAACTTTTGTCATAGTTTTTTTCTCGTGTTGTGTGTGTGCGCGTGCGCGCAGAAATAATATTGTAAATTGTTGTGTTTCATGAATTCTAAATATCAAAAGAAATATCTGAAATGTTTGTTAATTAGTTTGACAAATTTGTTAGGCTTTACTGTTTTATCGTTTCAATTTTTAATAACGGTTCAGACCAGCCCCGCTATATTGGTACACTTTTCATTAATTTACATGGAAATTGTTTTAATCATTTTATACCTCTCAGAAGTGGAACATTCAAATTCTGCTTTCATGTGCTTTTCTTTGGGTTTATTTTGACTCTTGTAGAGTTTGTGAAGTTTCTTCCAATATGTGAGAATAATGCATTACTAATAATTTACCATATTAAGTCACATATGTCAACGGGAAATGTTCTTGTTCTTGTTGATAATAATGCATTTCCATAACATATCATGCGTCAGAGAAAACATAACGAAAACAGAAGTTAAAAAATACGTTCCTGAGAGAACATAAGCTTCCTCATGTATGTTTACCGGTAGATTGTTCTGGATAGTATAGCACGTAGCATTCATACTTGAAAACATGTTTCTAGACTTAACATCTAGTAGTACTCTTGTTTCATGAAAATGGCTACAAAGAAATAGAGCTATCATATTAGCGGTATAAATGACATGAGCAATTATTGACAATGTAGCATGCAACATGCCTAACTAAGCGTGTCGTTAAATAATTTAACTGTTTCTCGTATAAGTTCTTCTGCCTTCCGTGAACAGTTCTACATGCACGTATGGCATGCCAAGATCATATGTCATATACTCGTAAAAGCTTTGTATGTGAACTAATGTTTTGTTGTTGAAAATTAAGATTTTTTTTTACTTTTGCAGTCGTTAAACTTGCAGAAAATGTGGGGGAGGGGTCGATTTCATCATAATGTTAAGAGGTACATTTGGTCTTGTTATTACTTCTTTGTGTGCATAACTAAACATTAGAGTAAGTATTTTTTATGACCGAAACAGGTAATTGCTTTCGCCACTGTTAATGGGGTTTGTGTAGGTAGTCTGTTTAACAAATTTGACGTCAGAAGTTTGTTGTTTTTTTATTATTGTTTTCCCACTCCACCCGTACATTAAAGTTTTATTTTTGTTTCGTTCAACTTTTTAACATGATGAAGTCTCGTTTGGAGTCCCAAGTGTGACTTTTATGACCCTGTTCAGTGAGAAGCGTTCAAAGGTCTTTTGAAGGTCTCTCTGGTTATTAGAATGCATTGTACATACATCACAGTAAGTAACGTAGGCTTGTAATGGTCAACAAACGCAGTTGGAAGGACATATTTTGCTATTGCACTGCGTATGTTGTCTAAAGATTACCGTGTGAAAACAAATCGTGGATTTTCAAAATTATGTGAAATTTTAGTAAGTTTTTTTTTAAATGCGTTTTTTAATTGTTTATTTGAGACTCTCAGTTGTACTGGGTTCGGAATTTAGATTATCAACCCTACTCATGGGGCCGCGCTGGCTCAGTGGTAGTGCGCTCACCTCTGGTGCTAGTTATCGTCGGTTCGATCCCTGCTTATGCCATTTGGGCTTTGTGGTGGACAGACATAGTGTGCGTGGGTTCTCCTGTTTCCTCACACTTTCTTCATTCCACCAATTCATCATCATCATTGTACAGGACCTAGCCTTACTTTTCCCCCTCTTCCCGTCCCGAACG
>JAGDQP010054926.1:0-13245 GCA_022664845.1 Lepisma saccharinum
ATTAAGAATGTACCAGTCCAACAGCTAACTGTGTATTAAGAATGTACCAGTCCAACAGCTAACTGTGTATTAAGAATGTACCAGTCCAACAGCTAACTGTGTATTAAGAATGTACCAGTCCAACAGCTAACTGTGTATTAAGAATGTACCAGTCCAACAGCTAACTGTGTATTAAGAATGTACCAGTCCAACAGCTAACTGTGTATAAGGTTTAAGTTAGGTAGCACACCAATCCAACAGCTAATTGTGTGTGCAAATTAAAAGGTTGCACACCAGTTTAACAGCTAACTGTGTGTGCTGGATTAAAAAAAAGTGCAATAGCTAAACTGTGTATGCAAAAAAAAAGGTAAAAAAAAGGCAGGCAGCCTGGCAAGTAATAAATTATGAAATTGCGTTGTGGTTTTATAGCCCTCCATCGGTGTTGTCCTCCAAGCTCCTCCTCCAGTAATGGTAGTTCTGTTTGTTGATTCTTTAATAAACCTGGTGGTATTGTCTGCTTATTTGTGTTGCACTGTTTTCTGTTTATTTACATTGCGTCACTTGTTTTACACATGTTTACTATTTGTAGTACTCACGTTACTACAATGTTTACTCTGCGAATGTAAAACTCGTGCTCAAGCACGTGGAACATTACAAAATTAATTCGAAATAGCCAATATTCCAGCGAGTTAAGATTCCTTTTTCACCATAGATCATCTTCTCTAATCTCTTCATTACATAACTTTGAACTCAGAAGGGATACCTTTCCCTATTTTTATTATTTTTCTAACCTTTAAAGTACTAACTCTGAGCTCGTAGAATCGTTTCAATTGTAGAGCATACCTGTTTCTATATCCCCTTTCTTTGTGTGTGTAAATCACCAAGCTCACGTGTTAACAATAGAGCTTTGAACATTTTCGAAATATTACTTCAGATTAGATATTCGAGTTTATTAAACAGTTACGAGGAAGGGAATTGATGATATTGCGAAGAGAAAACTCTTTCCCTGCGTGCATAACATAGTTCCTGTATGTGATCTCTCATATCGTAAATTTTCTTTTAAATTTACACTTGTAAGTAAGAAAACTAACTAATCTTTGTGCGAAGAAAATTATTTTTCCCATATATTTTTGCATTAGTTACATTTCTTATATAAAGTTTCTCCTAAACTTCTGCATTGTTTTTGCAACATGTTGATTTTTGTCGTCTTTAGCAGAGTCTTTGAATTTTGCATCATTGCATCTTGAATGCAGCTTTCCACTAACACAACGTTTTGATTTAAAAATAATTTTAGTCATTGTAATTCGAATTCTTCAATATTGAAAATCTAATTACTTCTGGGAAAAATTGCCGTAGGATTGTCTGTCCTGGCGTTCAGAATGTGTTGTTGTCTTAAACCTTTGTAATGTTCTCTTTGCAGTGATTACAGTGGTCGCCGCAACCTTTGTCATACCACACCGTTTCGAAGCTAACAGGCCCTTCGTTAGCATTATTGCAGAGAAATCCACTGATGTCGTACTATTTTCTAGTGTGATAGAAAGTCCTTAGCAAAGAGGAATTTTACTCTGTGTTTCAAGAGACTTCCATATTTCATTACGTGACTAAGGCATACGTTGATCAAGACTGTCTTATTTGTTGTTAATTCTCGTATAGATTTTTCTGAAATAAACGAAATTACTTAAATTATTAATGTTGTGTTTTCTATATTAACCTTAATGTTGTCATTAAACTCCTAATCATTGTGAGAAACTGACCATTTGGTTTAAGCCAGAGACGAAGTAAGTTTGCTAGCCCTTCTCCTAACCAGGAAACTCTCCTGTCTTGGATTATGATGTATTTGCTACATTCTTCTGAGAATATTATATGTGGCTTGGTGTTCAAGGCTGCATGAGACTCACTTTCTTTTTAGTAAGAACCCATAAGAACCAATTTCCTATATAAATATATAGGAGAGTAACCCTTTTAGCAACAAGCTACAAGAACCAGTCTCGTATAAAATATTAAAATATAAAACTGTCCGAAAGTCGCTTTACTTGTTGAACTTTCCATATTTTACATCGTCTCTTTTGTGTTCCCTTGCGGTTTTCTCCCCTTAATTCTGTCATTTGTTTCCAGCTGACTTCTCATTTGACTTCACTATTAATTTTAAATAAACAATATTGCAGAGAGTTTAGTTTCCTTTTTCACCAGAGTTAATCTTTTCTAATCTCTTCATTACATTGCTTTGAACTCACAAGAGATACCTTTACCTTTTTTTTATTATTATTATTATTATTTTTCTAATCTCTAGAGTACTAACTCTCAGAGCTCGTACAATAGTTTCAATTGTAGAACATTCTTGTACTTGCGTTGCTATCCTCTTTGTTTGCGTGTGTAAACCCCAAAACTCTCATATTACCCATAGGGCTTTGCACATTTTCGAAATATTTTTTTTTCAGATTAGATATTAATTTCGAAAGAGGGCTTATGTTTATTAAACAGTTATAGGGAAGGGAATTTATGATAATGCGAAGAAAAGTTACCTAACAAACAAGAATTGTTGAATGTTTACGTTTGTATTTCACTGTGGTTTGTGTTCATGACATAGTTACTGTACGGGATATCTCATATCTAATTTGCTTTAAATTAACGCTTGTAGCTAGGGAAACTAATCTTTGTTCAAAGAAAATTATTTTTTTCTCATATTTTGCATTAGTTATATTTCTTTTGTAGAGCTTCTCCCAAACTTCTGTATTATCCTTGCAACATGTTGATTTTTATCCTTTTTACTAGTCTTTGGATTTTGCATCATTGTATCTTGAATGCAGCTTTCCACGAACACAAAATTTCGATTTAATATAATTTTTGTCGTTGTAATTCGAATTCTTCAACATTGGAAATCTAATTACTTCTATGAAAAATAGCCGTAGGATTGTACGATGTCCTGGCGTTCAGAACGTGCGATAGTCTAATCGTTCGTAATGTTCTCTTTCGATTGTAACAGAAATCAGCAAAGATCATGAATTGTTTTCCAAACCTTTCACGTTCAAGGTGCTATCTTCGGAAGTCTTTACCACCACGTTAGCTGTAGGTACTTACACGCAGACTGTTAGTCATTGAAGTACAAATATGCCTCGCCCGATGTACCAACTTATTTGAAACTTTTTTTTTTTGTTTTGCAATGCAGTCATTATTATTACAGATACTGCCAATAACAGATACACACTTAAAATATAACCCAATTTTGTAAATACTCAAGTTCATCGCTTTTTTTTTTAAGTCTCAAGATCAATTTTCTTGAAATAGTAAGTTTTTGAACCCATGTTTACTAGAACTTATTTCCTTTTATTTGTACTTTTTCTTGATGTACACCATTTAGTATCCACTAGTTATTACTTATGTATACATAAGTTCTATCCAATGTTCTTATTGATCGAATTATTATCGACGTTCTAAACCACCTTATGACATTCTAAGAACAAGTCGTACAGCTTTCGTGGAAGTTAATTGCGAACAATTTTGTTCAATGGATTTCTACGGAATTAGAGCCCAGACTACACAAACACAAGAAGTAAATGTGTTAACTTTCGAACAACCGGGGACTTTATAATGACGGTACTGGACGAAACTGGACTGAAATTTGAATTTCATTGATTAACCTCTTTAGAACTTGTTGGAAATTGTACATAATCAATTGTCAATGAATAGAGAGATCACTGAACAGTTCGATGAACTTTAAAGAATGAATTAACTCTAGTGATATTTGTGAATAACAGCAAGTATAAATTTTCCTCTTACCTGTACCTAATATACATTCACAAAATTTCATGTCCTAAAGCTTCCTTAATCTAATGCTATTTTTTGTACTAAGATAAGTGTACTGATTATGGCCCGGATCCCAATATGGCCCACTCCTCACATCTCTGCAGCTTTCCGTTGGTGCTACAAGATGTCACCGTAAACTATATTCTCATGACAAGAGAAAGCAGTTTTGCGCAACTCATTTGTTTGCTAGTAGCGTGAGCGGCAGCATCTCGTTAAAATGTCATACTGAACAAGAAAATATTTTGCTGTTATTTCAGCAAAGTAAGTAATGTTTCGTTTCAGTACCTATTGTTGAAAACCTAATCAATATAATGCATGGATAATGTAGCTATGTGAGCATACGTGAACATAAAATGTGTGTGACCCATGCATTGCATTGTGTAACTAGCAGGTGCCAGAAAAGATACAGAGATGAATAGTGCGCAATATGGCTCACCGGGAAGCACGCAGGCAAGATGGGGTATATTGGGCCAGATCCAGTCATAACTGTTTACAATGAAAGAATTCGGTATTTGAAATATTTGTACTGAACACTCATCATCATAATTTTTAGTCATTTAAACGAAGATAATGCCAGGTAGTAAGGAAGCTATCAATTCCAATACAAAAAATAAGATTAAACCAAAACAAAGAAAGTGTCATCACGTTTAAAGGGCCCAGAATTTCAGCAGTTTGCTTCTAATAGTTCTGACAAACCGACAATGAGTTGTTGCAAGTCCTGTGAATCTTGATTTCGTTATCATTGTCAGAAGAACAGGGTTGTAGACATGCGTCTGTGTGTCGTGTCGCAATTACGTTTATGAAGAGTGTGCTGGAATCATCCCTAAAGATCACGGGCCATTTCTTTGTCCCTCATGTGAGACGCGACTTTCTAAACTTCTTCGCTTGTGTTACACTTTTTGTTTATTAATATTTTTTCTTCTTGTATATTAACTTGTTTTTTTTACTAATTTCGGCATTTTGTATTAATACAATATTCTTGGTTTTTGCGATGTCATATAAATTATATATATTTGTAATGTATATCCCTTAGTATGTAGCATATATGAGTAATACAGAAAGATTACATATCACTTTTGCCGTACGCTCATGTTTTCTATAGCGGGTCATATTGGGAACACCATGTAAACAGCTTTACTCTCTCGAACAACGTAGTTCACCAGAAGTTAGTCATAATTAGTGTAAAACATTTTATTTTCTATCTAACTCACTCCAGATACCTTCTATGAGGAATGTGTTCATTAATTTATTAGGATATTATGACAAAAGATATCGTAGTCGATTCAGATAAAAAGACAAAGTTACAGGAAAAAGCTTTCTGATATTGTTTGGCAGCTTACTGGTCTCAATATTTGAAACTGACTTAAGAAATTTACGTTTCTGTATGTAAATGAATATAAATGTAGTTCTTATTATTCTGTTCTGCGTTGTTTAACAAACATGAACTTTATATCAGACTAAACGGTGCGAAAAGCCTTGTACATGGTAAGGTAGTAATTCTAGTTGGAAATAAATCAAAGGTCGCTTGCTGCGATTCTGTTGTCTAAAGCATTTGGCTAACATCCACGACGTTCGAGCTAGAACTTGGATGTTTATGGATGACAAAAAGTAAACATTAACGTCTTACAGAATCGGAATGGATCAAAGATATTAGTCATTGAAATGATCCAAAAATACCTGTAAAATATTTACGAATGAAAAATTAGTTAAGCTTCTGCATACATAAAAAATAATGGAATGTCATTGTGATTGCGAATTCTAAAATTCAATGTGCTTAGTAAATACTGACTTCCTGAGCACTTCCTAATCATAGTGAAGTGTTTGCCCGCTAGGTGAGTGAAGTTATATTCGTCACAAGTCAGTAGCCGTGTGGACGTCGCGATAGAAGGTTGCGCGGGCTTGTGTTACCAATTCTACCAAGTGTTATAAAGCTCCTGCGAAATTGCGTTCTGGCCTTCCTTCAACATGTAACACTGATGAGAATGTCGAACAAAATCGACAAAAAAATCAATGAAGATCGATGATACACGATTTATGAGATCTCAGAAGCTATAGATCCTGGTACAAATTCAAACGAGTATTTTTTAGTCTTGTGTGAGGAAACGGGGAACAAACGTCGCAGCAAAGCGTCTCATTTTCAAATTGTGTGTCAAAATCCGTTGACCGGAACCCCAATTCACGCCTATAGCTTCTGGGATCTCATTAATTGTATATCGTCGAACTTCATTCCTTTTCTGTCGATTGTTTTTCTACGTTCTCATCAGTATGATATCTTGAAAGGCGCTTAGAACGAGGACTGCGCCCAGAACGCAATTTCCCAAAAGGAGCTTTACAACACTTGGTAGAATTGGCAACACAAGCCCGCGCAACATTCTATGGTGACATCCACACGGTTACTGTTTTATGAGGGGATACAATTTCTCTCACCTAGCCAGGGGTACACTCAACTATGACTAGGAAGTGTTCCAGAAAGCCAATTCGATTATTTTGAGATCTGCTCTCGTGTGTGATATATATACGGCATATGATTCTAATACTTTTCTTTTCTTTTGCAGAAATAGAAATAATACCAGAGAGTTCTCTACTTACAGAAGAATTCATAGCAAATCGTCCGTTTATCTGTATAATATCAGAAACTAATTCTGGTCTCATGTTGTTTAATAGTGTTATAGCTGTCAACTAAAATTACATTTTGATTTTGTTGCTTCATCTTTAGACGATATCTTATAAATTTGTCTTTCTGATAACTGAATTATTTGTTTTCTTTAAACATGTTGGAAAAGTGTCTATCCCTTAGATAATCTCTCTTCTTTATTCAAGTGCAGTTACTTTGCTTATACAGGTATTTTGCTTTCAAATATTATCAGAATATGTAGACAATACCAATTTGAGAAAAATCTGCTCTGAAAATATTAATGGAAACTTTTTTATAGTAATACATCACATCACGGACTTTCCTAAAATTTAATTCATGGGGAATCCATGACTTTTGGGAGTAAGTTTATAGTAGATGTGGGTATGAAATATGCATAGAATAAATATAATTACCCCTAAAATTATACTAAATTTACAAATTATGGTTGGAATTTGTGGGCAGGGTGAGGTTAGGTCAGACTCGAAGACAATCTTTTTGAGTACGTCTCTGCATTTGATCATGAATTACGTAAGATTTGAATCATATTATTTGCTAGGTATCAGCAAGAACAACGCTGGCTTATTTTCATATTATAATTGTTACAAATGCCAGTGTAGAATATTGCATAGGAAATACTCGACTAAAATTAATTTCCTTTTATTTTGTATGTACAATCGACATTGCATCGGAGTATTTATAGTCTCTCTTTTACTGAACTAAATTTAGACACTTGATGAAGAAAATATAATTTCAGAGGAAAATGAGAACAGTATTGAACATGGTAGTACTGTTGTTTTGAATTTTGAATTCCAATTTGAATTTTATTTAAGTGCCATCCTCCTGCCCGCCTACACGATTATTTTTTTTTCTAAATATTTCAAAAACTAAAAGCAGTATCAAAAATATTAGAACATAGCGCAATAGAACTTACAAATTGCTATGAAATACAATTGATAGCGATCTCGGGAACTTTTCAATTGATGAGTGACAAGTTCTCAAAGATTATGACATCATTATTTAATTGAAGTCTCAGTGCTCATCAATCGACAAGATCTCAGGATCACTGTCCATTGGATTTCATAGTAATTTGTAAGTACTAGAGCGCTATGCCCTAACATTTTTGATAGTGCTCTTAATTTTTTAATTGTTTTGAAAAACGTTACAAAAGTTAAGCTTAAGGCATTTCGGCATTTTTAGCTCAGGCTGGGATGAGTGAGGTAGAGGATCGGGAAGGTATCATTTAGGGTCTTTACTAAGGTACCATGATCCTAACCTTCGCCTGGTGAAACCGAGGAAAACCCTGGAGAACCCCAGTCAGGTTGGTCGGTCATGGGGTTCGAACCAGTAATGTTATCATTGCACATAAAGTTTACACATATTTTTGTGTCTGACATTTCTTCAGCATTTTAAATGTTTTCGAGTAAGATGATTTTGTATTTAAAGGAGTTTATAACAATAATTGCACATAAACTATTCCAGCCAATGCTAGTGAAGGTGCATGGATTATTATTTTTAAATTTAAGTATTTAGTATTCTATTAACATGAATAGAGTTTTAAAATATTAGTGGATTTGGTAATCACGTAATTCTTCAGCTTCTTGTATACATTCGAGCACAGAAGTTCAAAAACTATTTCATTGCGTCATTTTGACTCCTTTATAAAAGAAATAGAATCAGTAGATATTTAAACTTTTTATACTACAGAATAAAACACTTTGTTATACGAAAACTTTTCATTTCTTCAATAGTATATATAGACACGAAGAATATACAGAAATTCATTTCTATGTTTGTATAGCATTTTTGTTACTTCAGAACATTTTACATTCAAAACAGCTTACATAAGTGTGGGAAGAAACTATTTCAAATTTATTTGAATGTGGAAAAGTATGAAGTCATTATCAATCTTCGTTGAAAGGACTGGCCTTGTCTACAAAACGAAAATGATCTCAATTATTTGTATCCTTTGATCATTAATCAGTTTCTTTTCTTAAACTTGACGGAAAACTTGCAGCAAATATACGAAAAATTTGAAATGATCAAAACCCGTATATCTCATAACAAGATTTACAAAATTTCATAAACTCGTGTGAGGTCAAATGTGTATCCATAGATTGATCTTCATGGCAGGAATACTAATTCTACATGTAAATAATCCTAAATGGCATAATTCTTGAAAAAACTGCATGAATTAAAGATACAACTAAAACGTTACTTATACCTGACCATGATGCCCAAGTAGGAAGTACAATTCAAAAAGGGTACACACTTTTGTGATTGCAATAGGTTTAACGTTTCAAATTCTTCGAGATTCTTCTTCAGGAAATTGACGTAAAAGATACTAAGAAAATAAGAGGAAAGGAAAGAATATGCACAGATGAAAAGTATGACTTACATGTGTGTGTATATGTTTTGTGTATACACATTAATACTTCACCTGTACATAGTTTTTTCCTATTACCTTTTTATGTAAACTTCCAGAAGAAGAATTTCGAAGTAATTGAAACGTTGAAGCTAATGCGATTGTCCTTAACCCAAAACAATGGAGTTCAAACACACGTAAATATTATGAACTAAAATATATTCTGTAACAGAACAACACGGTTTCTCTTTTTGTTTGGATAAATTACTGCCAATTTCATTAGAAAGAAACAAGTATATCGTTACCCCATCGTTGTCATGATTTCAAAAACAAAATCTATTTTGTACTAGGGCATTCACTTGATATTATGCTTGAGAAGAATTCCTCGTGTTTAAGAGCTGAGCAGTAGGTCAGAAGGACTGATATGTTGGTGAAGCTACTTGTCGATTAGGTCTTAAATTCTTGGAAACGGAGAAATTTTAAAATGAGGCTGATAACACTATATAAGGAAGCAAATGTGCGCTTGATTTGCTGAAAAGCATGAGCTCATCTCCTTTCCTTGCTTTTTTCATATGATAACTTGAAACATTTGTATTGCTTTATGGAAATAATTTGAATAGAAGACTATTCATACGTTGCATGTAACAATCTTTAACAAATTAAAGAATGAAATTTTACCTTCTAAGATGATTTTTATTTTTGTATGAGTTGTAGCATTTGTTTTTTTGAAACCTCTAAATTTTTATTTTGAGTTTGTCCACCGTACGGAATTAACTCCTCGTCGAGTGATCTTTACAATTAAACAGATAGCATACTTGATCCTACCAGACTCTACTCCTCCAAATTTTCTAGCGCACTTTAGAATTTTTACGGTGAAGAATCTATAAAAACCATGCGATAAAGCGATAGAAATCGACAAAACTCACCCCTTCCCCCATAGCTGAAAATTATGGCTCAATCCTAGCACACACACATACTGATCTTGTATTGTTTAAATATCAAATTTTTCACAATAAAAATAATTATAAAAATTAAGTTGAATTTTAAAACCAACATAAGGATGGAATGCCTGTATAAGTATGCAATAATACATGCTTTCTTAAAAAAAAAAAAGAAAGGTACCTATAAAAAAATATTCTTAACTAATAATTTCAAAGTTTGCATATGTGAATGTACTGTTTATGCCACATACTAAATTGTAAAAAGATTACATCCAGTAATAGAATTTTCTCGACATTTTTTAGGTTATTTTCAAGTTCTACCATAAAATATTGAACAATTTGGAAAATGTATGGAAAACTGTGTGTTTAAGAATAACCTACCATGTTATGTAGCATTATATAATTGCATAGCTTTAAAATCTTTTAATAATTGAATTAGCTTTTCGGCATCTGTGAGTAAGACCATCAAAATGTAGAAAAATGATATGTCAACTTCAGTCGAAAGAAATACTTCGATTTTTCCTCCTTCGAGAAAAGAGAAAAGTTGACCAATTATTTTTGAAAAGGAAATCTTTTACACTTTTAAATTAACCAGTGGATTTTATGTAACATTGTTCAAGAAATATCTATATTTTGTAATGAGACATTTTCAAGGAATTAACAGGCTTCTTGTCTGTAAAATCAGCCGCAGATTTTTCGTGTTAAAATGGGTTAATGGACTTTCTTCACTGTTGGATTTGTTTCAGACATTTGGCAGAATAAAGTGACTATTTCTTCAGGGAATGCAATCATATGTTTCATATTGTTTGTGGTCAATGTTGTTTGACTATTGTCAATATTGTATGAAAACATCTGACAATATCATGTCAGACTTATGTTGCTTGGCAGAATCAATAATATTGTTTGACTATTTCGTTAATGAAGAACTGAAGATGCTAATAATAAAAATTGTAGCATTAATGACATTTATATTTGATAAGAAAAAACGAAGAACTGGTTCTGAAACTACAATACTAGTCAAAATATAAAAATCAAAAGAGATTGCTAAAGACAGGACCAAAGAAAATATAAATTTAATAGTAAAAAACCAGACATGTTTTTTCATCGAGGAATTGTTGAGAACAACTGTCCTTTAGCAAGTGAGAAATCTGAAATCTTGTTGAAATCTGACAGTTTACTTTTAAATTCGTAATAGCTATCTAGCTACTAATTATATCATTTTACAAATTGAGAAGTACAACTCCTTGACCTGTTAACGGTAAAATATAAGCGGAACAAGATAAAGTGTTAATTCATGCAAGTGTCAATAAGACTACTTTTCACGCTAATATATTCATGTTTACTTTTTCCAGCGCTTGGACCGATTACTATGAGTATGCCAGTTTTCGAAATTCGACAGATTTTCAGAGTCGATCGTCCATTCGTCAGCATTATAGCAGAAAATGAAACTGGAATTGTCTTGTTTTACAGTGTTGTCACATCTCAATGACTGCCATATTCTTAGTCTACCTCTACCTGATAAAGATCTTTATAGGTTTCCTCGAATGTAGGTTTTAAAGACTACAATAAAATTGTTCTCAAGGAATTCATTCTGAAATAATAATTGAACGTTTACATCCTGTCCTTAAATTCATTATGGTCGACAGTTGGGCAGGGATGCCACCTATCTGCTCAAGAAAATCGGGACGGGGGTGTGACGGTATCTATACGTGGGAGATCAGGGGGTACTTCCATGGAAAAATATTTCCATTTAAGCTTTAAAATGATTATCAGGGCCATCCTGAACTACTTCTAAAGTTAATTAAAAATTACCCTGGTTGGATTTAATCTGATCAGGACTTAATAATCTATATCATATTCTTTAATCCAACGACTCGAAGGTCCCTGGTCCGAATCCTGGCAGGAGCATGGATGTTTGTGGATTTTAACTAGGTGTAAAGGGTCGAATCGTGATGGGCCGAAGTCGAAAGTTACTAGACTGGTCCATATAAATGAAAGTTTAGCAAAGTTGAATTTTCTTTAATGGTACTCATTGCGAAACTACTACTGTGTGAAAATTAAACCTAATTCTGTTTGTCACAATTGTTGCTCTGTATACTAGTTTATGGAATCTTTTGTACAGTTAAAATTGGAAATGAAATGTGTTTAGGTAATCTCGGAAGACCACTGACAGTGTCGATGATACGATAAATCGTTTAGAATTAGTTTTTGAAGTACGGATATGTAGAAAAATAGAATCAGTTGAAAAGTATCAGTATGTAAAGTACCGCCGGATCGAAGCTACTCATTGAGTGACTACTTTCCAAAGTAATCTCAAAGAAACTTGCGATTTAAGCGCTGCTGAAATAACGATAATAATACACACTTTATGCGATTTCATAGTGTAGAAGTAGGAATACCATTTGGAAAACGATCAAGAAAATGTACGGCATGGGTCAAGGATTTTGCTCCTTATCGGGACAGGTAAATGAGAGTATGGAAAACTGGCTGGGATATTGGCAGCACAGGGATTGTATACTGGGGTTGATGGACATAGACGCTAAGATCAAGTAAAATCAAGCTCGTTCATAATTTTAGGGAACATAAGTCGTATGTTGAGGTAAAAAGAAAATCAAAAGACCGGATGAATGGAGAGGGTTTAATTTGCGTTGAAAGACCTGCCGCTTTGGGCAAAATACTACTACTACAACGAATAATAATGATGATGACTGTATATAAGTAAGTCCGTAACAAATATCCTATTTTCTTTTTACATGAAGTTACTTTGTTAATGCTAAATAAGTTAAAAGTAATTTTGAACGAATCTATTCAATAAGCGAATGTTTCCCACAGAAAGTTTTTAGTTCTTCAATCTCTTATGAAATAACTCGTCATAAGAGATTACTTTCCACGAGAATATCCTACAGCACCATGGGATATTAAACTTTTATATTTCTCAATCTCAGAAATTTAGCAGGAGTAATCAAGTGTTTAGGACTCTGAAACTTTCGTACAGTCATGAGAATGACAATCATTTCTTTCAGTGTATATAAAGAGTGTGTTTGAGGAATAGAAACAGAAACGAATGTTTGGAAGAATACGCAAAATTTTGCTACTTTGTCCGGGAAGAACTCTTATGAGTGAAAATTGATTACCGGATTTTGTTTATATATATATATATATATGCTTATCAGAATAATGGAAACACCTGAACGAAAGTGCAACTTACCAGATTAATATGGTGTCGGGCCACCTTTCGCCTTCAGAACAGCCTTGATGCGACGTGGGATGGAGGCATAGAGGTCGTGAATGGTAGCAAGTGGAATATTACACCATTCCTCGTGCAGGGCATCGGCCAGTTCTGTGAGAGAGGATGGAGGTGGAAATCGTCGCCGGAGTCGTGTTTCCAAGATTGACCACAGATGTTCAATTATGTTGAGATCTGGGGATTCGGCGGGCCAGTAGAGGTTCATCCCGATGTTCCTCAAACCACGCTGTAACAACTCCAGCCGTGTGAATGGGTGCATTATCATCCTGGAATATGG
>JAGDQP010054927.1:0-13245 GCA_022664845.1 Lepisma saccharinum
TTAGAAATACAAATGTATTGAAACGTAATTTCCAAAAGATCCCCGACCTTGGGAATAGAGAAGATACAAATATAAACCGTTAGTACTAAAAGGCTCAGTGGTAAAGCGTTGGCCTAGATTTAGGATGTCCTAAGATCGATCCCAGCGGCCGACCATCCTACCTGAAGTTATTCAAGCTTTTTCCCCTCAGTCTGGCATGGAAATGCGAGGATGGTACCTACAAAATAGGTCCTGGCCGCTAACCTTAAACAATCCTCTATCCCAGCCTTTTCCGGCCTAAGAATCAATGCCCAAAGGTCTTTAAAAAACATTCAAAATTAGTATTAATTGTTTATTTCATGTTCGTGTCACAAGTAATTGTTTGGAGGTTCATTTTATTTAAATAAATCACATTTAAGCTAATTAGTCCTTATTTAGTCTGAAAATATTATGGTAATGCTATTAACCAGCAGATTGTATTTGCACATCTACCTTAAGGGTGCTACTTAGCTAGACTGTAGAGGAAAAACATCACGGATAACAATGGCCATTCCTGTGACTGCATACATGAACTCATTAAAAGGTGTATTTTATTAACATATTCGAACGTGCCATCAAAGACTTCCCACTAACGTTTGCAAAATTAAATTATCTAATGAAAATTCAGCCAGAAACAAACACATTGTCAATTTTACATTCTTCCACTGACAGCCAAATTTTGCGTTAACATCTTTAAATGCATCACGATTTTAAAACAATACGTAAAATATTATAAACACTTTGTTCTTTAAAATTTATGGCTAAAACTTGTTTCTTACAAATAATTTTGATCTAAAATTAGATGATGAAAAATACATATGCGTGTCTTACAATTCTAAAATTACAGAATAAAGTATTTTGTATCATATAATTACCGGCATTAAAGATAAATAAGACCAATCCTACAAACACAGATTTAATTTTAAAAATGTTTGAAAGTAATCACCATGGGTTCACTTAAGATAAAATGCCCCAGATTATTTCCTATATTACCTATGCAATTTCTTGGTCCTGCACTGAAGGGAATGTAAGCGTAAGGATGTCTGCCTTGTACCCTTTCGGAAAGGAAGTTGTCAGGATTGAATTCTTCTGGATTTGGAAATACATCTGGATTTCTGTGTGCCATGAAAGGGCTAATGGTGATTGTTGCTCCAGCTGGGATTATGAAGTCCTCTGAAATGGCAGAAAACTCTAAGTTACATAAAGGATTGAAAATTTGAATCTAAAATGATTTAATTAGTCCTTAAAAAGTTGAAAGTTCAGTTCTCCGTGGAAGCAATAATAAAGTTTCATACAAAACATGCTTTGAATATATTTTCTATTGAATGTGATATGCTTCATATGTTATGAATAAAGCTAGGATTTATAGGCACTAAAACTGTGAAATAGGCAATAAAATAGGTTAAAATAGGCAATGAACTAGGCACCAAAACTGAAATTAACAGTTAAGTGAGCTGTCATATTTTTCATGCTCTCTTAATATAGACGCTGATTTCAAAACAATAAACAGATATAATTGCTAGTAATGTACTCTGCCCAATAAATTTGCATTGAATGAATTGATGAGATACAAGTGGAAGTTGTTTCCCCTCCACTCATGCTAGAGACACTACCCCTTCCTGTAGTTTCTAATAATTTCTAAAAAATATGAAATAATTCATAGCCGGAAAGGACTTTATGTACAATCTTATTGCACAGAAAGTATTAATAGGAATTATCCAGATTCATTCTACTCTTTCTTTCACATTAAAATGGCCCTTTTGGGAGCGGGAGGGATCCTCGTTAAAAGACCAATGTGAATAAATTGATGACTAAGAATGCATTAATAATAAATAATATTAGTAGTATAAATAAAATTATTATAAATATATCTATTAGATAAAGTTAAATTCATGGTATACAATCAAGGTGTGAACAATATTATTACATATTTATTTCCTCCTTGTTTCCATAATTCTCTCTACTTCTTCCTTTTCCAATCCTACAAGCTTGCAACGTCCTCCTATTATACTATCAATTCCGGTCTCACAGGAAAAAAATTTCGAGTTCGTCAATACCTATGGTGCCCCCCAGAAGTCACTCTGCACTTGAAAATTTTCCAAGTAAAGGAATGTACAAACTTGTAGAAAAATGACAAGAAGTCTTCACTCTACTATTGATACTTTCTCGTTATTTCGACTTGTCGCACTTAGTCGAATATTCAAAGAACTATCAGACTTAAAATTCAACACCTAGCCTTTAAATCTGTAATCTATCTTCAACAGAGTGTGTTTCCTACCTTAATATTTAACTTCAATTGTTTTGATATCATAATTTTCAGCCCATTATCTAAAATATGATATGAAAGTCAGCATTTCTTTACCGGTCAGAGCCAAAATTGCTTAAGGCCTTAAATAAAACTTCAAATTCAGCCTTTCTTAGGTCCGTTACATAAGATGCTCGAAATGTTATGTTCAAAAGGGCTTTGGTTGATCTTCTGTTATTTTCTCAACTTAATAGCTTACAAAACTGTAGGGAACCTATCGTAAGTTTGGCTCGCACTCAATAATGGTTGATGAGAATCTATCTCTTCTACCAAGTTGATACTCCAGCATTCGAACATTCCAAGTTGATATTTAGTCCATTTGTCTGATACTTGGAAGAATCTAAATCTACGCCTCTGAATCCTATGTAGAATATAACCTCAGGGCCGATATAAACTAAACTACCAAACTTACTTGTATGCACCTCTTCCTTAATTGCCCTGGAAAACATTGGTACACTTGGGTATAATCTGAATGATTCCTTTATGCATCGCTCCAAGTATTTCATTTGATTCAAATCTTCCATAGTTGCAAGACGGTCAGAATTTCCAAAGATTGCTCGCAGTTCATCTACAACATTTTCCTGCAAAGACAATTATTCAACAAGGCTGAAGATTTACAAGATAAACACGGATCCTTCAAACTGTACAATATCTGTAGATACACGATTATATTATCAACCGTATCAAAAGGAACTATAATACTTTACAGCTATGTAATGTTAGAACATGCAGGTAAACAACAAAGCATCAAATGTGTCAACGAAAAACAAAACAATAATATGAATGAAACTTGAACTTGTGTATCAAAGTACATGAATGTCCTTTAGGTTGAATAAAATAACACGAACTTTTTTGACCGACTTAACTCCCAATGTATATATCAACAAAGATTCCCACAACATACCTGAAAATACCTTAAATCCCAACAGCTCAACATAAATGTGCTATCAGATTAAAACAGCGATACGAATTAATGAAAATCAATAGCTACAATACAAAAACACCCTCCTCTTAATTAAACAAAACGAGAAATTTAGATAATGGATAAGGGTTTCTTGGTTTTCCCTTAAGCTGTAGTTCCACATCCATTTTCCCTAATTGGTCTTAGAGTGTTTTCTTTTTTCTTAATTATATTCCTTATTTCAACTACTTTTATGAATATTTTAATTCTTCGCTTGTTAATTATGGATCCTCTTCATACTCTTGTTTTCCTTGGATGGCTAGCCTCCACTGATTATACTGTGGATTTGATAATGATGTCTTGTCTTTGCACGTCTTTGTTTTAGGCTCAGGTTTGGTTTCGTTCTCATTTTAAGGATAACTAACATCTTCTCCTGTAGATGAGCAGTATGCTCTCGTATACAATGTATGATATGTCTGGTTGCAAATTCTTTCCGTTTGATTTTGTTATGGTCATTTTGTATTTCTGTAATTTTAGTTTTGCCTCACATACTTACCCATGTTCTGGTAATACTTATCACCGTTCTACCTGAAAATTGGCGCAGTTGTATGTGGATTAAAGTATTCGATTTAAGTGTGGGGCAGCACGGAAAGTTTGTCGTCAAAGACTTCTACCTTATGTTTAGTTAAATTCTTCTTTGTCAGGTTATAAATAAGAGATTGATTCATTCTGATTTTCTTCGTTGTGCGTCTGTCTATCTCTTTTTCTCTTCATTTTGATATGTAACTTGTGGGAGTTATTGGTTGGAGAAGAATCTTAATTTACAAGATTTTGTCTCTATGGAAGACAGTTTTCGCGTTTTAGAATGTTTAGTTGGTCTTGAAAAGGACGGTGCCTGTACATTTCAGTTTTAATTCCCATTTTCGAACAGGTCCTCTATGGTTTCTCTCCTGGGACGTCTGGGTTGCGATGTCTGCTTGTCTTTCTCGGGTGTTCTCTGACTTTTGAGAGTAAAGGTATCTTTTTATAGTCTATTTGGCTGCTTGAAGATTTCTCTTCAGAAAGTCCAGCTCGAAGTCCAATTGGCGCATTGGACAATTCTTTCGAGACCTCCGAACCAAAACGGGCTTTTCACTCTTCCAAACTGAATTCCAGGTTTTCTACCAGCTTCAGTTCCAACTGTCTTTAAGGGATGGTAACCTCCTCGTTTATACATAATTCCGCTCTCCGCAGAATGGTTGTGATTTTCTCTTCAAAATTGGCTGTTGCTTTGGTGAACTCAACGAAATTCAAGTCGAGTTTTTGGAGTCTTACTAAGATCTGCCATCTTGTCCCCTCCTGACCTTTGACCCGTAATACTGGACAGGTTTGCATAGCAGTTTGCGAGTGTCCTGAAGCTCTATTCCTAGTAAACTTTCAACCTATAATTTTAGCAAGAGGGACCAGCTTCGACCCTGCAGTTTTGCAGGGGCTTCCCTATGGGGTATGTCTCGCTATTTCGCTTCTTTCTTCATCGTTTTCTTGCTGCACAACCTCCATGTCCAGTAAGTCGTCCAAAGCTTTGTTCAGCTCCGGCTGGTACATGGGTATTTCTGCTTTGAGTCCATATTGTACTATAAAGCACATATTTTACAAGATATCTTTATATGCAACGTTTAGTTTCGTAGTTACTAGTACAAATAGTGTAGCCCGAGTCTATTTCGATCAAGGATATGAGTTAGGGGGCAAAATCATGTCAATACGGTCATGATTTGCGAAATTCCTTTTCAGTCTTCACTCTATCTACTGAAATACCATTGGAGGGGGAGGGGAGATATCTGGCAAATAATGACGGTATTGACATATTTATTTCTCCTAACCGATACAGCTCGCTTTGATCGAAACAGACAAATGTTTCACTATATAAAACCACAGTTTGCAGTAATACCCAATGGCATGAAGAATTCCCTATTTTCTATAATTCTTAAAAGATTACTACAACCTTCAGCTCGCTGCTCGACAATAGTAGGTCACAACTATTTCGAACAACTGTTTTCTTCATCAAGGGTTTTTGACATTATTATGTACACTCGGTGATAAGTGAAACTGAAGTTGGCAGTAAATAATAGTCAGTGAATAGCCCGCTCTGGCTACTCGTAATACCATTAAAAAACTTAGTCAATTATATGTAAAATGTAACAGGAATATGTTTCATGTGTTAATTTTGTTTACACATATTTCTTGAAAGTAAATTCGTGTAGTAGGTATCAGTGTTAAATTCGCCCTAAAAGTTAACTAATAGGTCTTCTGTACGCAACATTCAGAGTATGATTCATAAATTGTATTGATCCATATAAATGCATATTACTATTGTGAAAATTAATAGTTTACGATACATCGGCATTTTCTATCGAAGTATATTTATTCTTAATTTTAGTTTATCTTCATACAAGATAAACCTGTAATATTGATGGGTTGACTTCCGGACAGAAATAGTTTGTAATGAGCTTCCTAATTACATAGAGATAAGTTAATTTAAATTTTGCTCAACCCCCCCCCCCTCCTAGTAAAATTTTAGATGTTTTCGTGAATTTTTAAATAACACAAAAAACAGAAGCTAATTACCCCATTGTACTAATGACTTTTTTCAGTTCTTTATGTAAACATGAATCGTATACCTTCTAAGAATCGATTGTGCTAGTAAAATAAATCCACGATACGTTTCAATTTTTACCATCGGGTATGACATATTCGTGGAATTGTTCTATATTACTATTAGTGTTGTGAAAGAAAACATCGAGTCACGCCAACACTTTATCACGAGAGAGAAGCTAGACTTTCTTCTTCCCGGACAAGAACTTGATTAATGTGCCCATTCTTTATCCGAATAACTGTCCAGGTTACAAAACACATGTAATTTTGACTATATTCATCATCCGGCGCCGGAGGCAGATGCTTCGTTATCCCCGCTCAAACATTTCGTCTCCGAACCAAGTTAGTTTGTTTCAATTACATCGAACCGTATGGAAACATTGTCCAATTAGGTTTGTGCATATTTCGTAGGGGATGCTCACTAAATGTATGTTCGCTACACGTCCTTTGATGCACGTTTATTTTCTACTTCATACGTAGGCCTAATTTCTGGTTATCCATTGGACGGGCACAGTGTTCTTCCCATGGACATTCATTTCCTGTATATTTACTGGACGTTCATAATGTCCGTCTTCCAGAAGTCCATTTGATAGACATACAGTGGACGTCTGCAGTGTCCTTCACATGGACATTCATTTGCTGGACATCCACTGGACGTCCACAAGGTCCGTCTTCGGAACATCCAATTTCTAATATACTACGTACACATCCATTTAAGCTCCACGAAGCCTTCCCTCTTCGGGTCTTCCATTTTCCGTACGTTCATTGCACATTCAAATCGCTTGAATGACCTCCGAGATCACCCAACATCACACCTTTCCATCCACTATACATACATGCATGTACTATATACATAAATACATATAATGGACGTACTAATACATTATATGGACGTCATGTGCTGTTAGGGCTCCTTTTCCAGCACTATGGAGTCCGCTTTACTACTGGTTAATGGTACGTCAATTGTTTGATATTGGGCTGCAGTGGCTCAATGGAAGAGCGCTCACATCTGATGCTTACGGTCATCGGTTAAATCCATGCTCGTTGCATGTGGGTTTTGCGGTGGACAAACACCTTGCGCGCGTTTTTTCGGGTTTCTCCCGTTACCTTCCACTTTCTTCATTTTACTAATTTTCCCGTCATCATCCATACGGTCGACCTGAGCCGAAGTTGCCTAAAGACCTACAAATTAAAAAAAATGTTTTATATTCAGTTCTCGCTCTCTGTATTGGCTCACGTGGCCTCTTGAATGAACTCCTAGATCACACAACCTCACACCCCTCGACTTTTTGCTGTAAGTTTACTTAAATCAACTCGTGAATACAGAGAAAATCCGTGATGTGAACCATCTGAAAAACAGAATCAAGTGCTCAGAGAAGATCCCAACCGAAGTGCTTCTGCGAGGGTTTCATAAGTCATGACTGGACTAGGTGTGTGGAGTTCTGAATTCAACAGTACATTGAAGACATCTTGAAGGAACCCCAGCAGCACACACATTGAAGAAACGTTGAGAGAACTGTTAAATGTCCTTCTTTTCTTCGTTTTATTCACGTGAAAACTTTGATTGAACCCAATTTGAATGAATAAACCTTTCAAAAGTTGGACATTTTACGGTTTTCCCCATTTTTAATCAACCTTGTTCTACTCGACAGTGCACTGCTAACTTTCGGTGACGATAACTCCAACATCGTGTCAGGTAGATATCATTTGACCAGTAGTTTCTGGGAACTTCTCGTGTTGTTTGATATGTCACAGGACCCACTTGCCCCTTGAAAAAAATGCTCTCTATTCAATATGGCGGATTTTAATATGGCGATAAGTTGTCCTTGTAGCGCTAAATGTAGCCCCCATATTCGTTTACTATAACATACGGATTACTTCTAAAACGAACTTCTAAATTCTGTATTTTTTAGTACAACGTGGAGACAACGCATAAATCGGCCTCAGTAAAGATGCTTAAAAGTCATAAATAAAATTCGTTGAATCAGAAATCTCGATGAACTGCCGGAACTGAACAACACCTTGGACGACATAAAAGACATTGAGGTTGGACAACAAGGAAACAGTAAGAAAAGAAGCAAAATAGCGATGTCGACCCCATCGGGAAGCCTTTTGTAAGCCAGGAGGAGCAAAACGGTGGTAAAATTAGAGGTTGAGAGGTGACCGACTGCTTTAGAATACTGAGCAAGCTTCTACACAGGCGACACCTTACCCAGCACTAAGATTCAGAAATCAGGAAAGCAATACGAGGTAATACCTTTAATAAGGCTCCAAAATCTGACATCGGTTTGGTTGAATTCACCCATCATTAGCCATTTTCGAAGTGAACATCACAGCTATTCGGCGGAGAGCGGAATTAAGTGTCAACGAGGTCATCAATCACTACAGACAGTTAGTACTGTAGTTGGAAGAAGAGTAGAACTTCACCTTGGAGGCTGCAAGGCCCGCTTTGGTTCGGAGGGCATTACGAGAGTTTTGCTACAAGCTACCAACAAGACCAAAAGAACGAGACGCCATAATCTCAGCGTGCAACAACATGGTAAAATAACAGCCACACAGTTAACCCATATACATATATGGAAAATAATACAGTGGAGGTCAATCCGCTACACAAACTTCAAGAAGAAAACAGACGTAGGAGAGCCATCTTTAAATTAGAGAGTCTGTAGCTAGTGTGATTGGAAGGCTTGGGCTCCAAGACTCTCACGAAAACACTGTAATATAAACTGAAAGTGTGAATTTGAACAGGGGAATTACTACCAGGTTCTTGATGGTACTAATGATGAAGATGACGTCCCACCATCTCAACGCCAGTGTATTGAATAAATGTTGCAAGTAACAGGAACTTTTCCTATAGATCTGGCACACAAAGGTACTAAGATTACATGCAAATACAATAAGGGTGGCCGTGTGGTAGGCCAATGGCTCGAAGGTCCCGGGTTGGAATCTCGGAAGGGGCATGGGCATGGATTTTAATAGTTAAGGCTCGTATCATGACGGGCCGAAGTCCAAAGTTACTAGACTGGCCCATATAAAAATAAAGTTTACCAAAGTTTTACTTGTCCGAACCTTCCCCTCTCCTATCTCGTCCTGAGACTCAGATGCCTAAAGGCCATGAATAAGTCTTCAAATTATAAATATTGCTTTAAATTTATATGAAAATTGAAAAAAAATATGACAGCTAAAAATTTGCATTTTATCTCCTTTAATCCATCACAGAAAACAGTACATAAATATTTAGAAACTGCTAAAATGACTGCGAGTTTCATAAATTATTTATCAGGGGAAAATCATACAACAAATGCATGTGCAGGAATGAGAGGACGCATTTGTCTGAAAATATTTTGTGTCTTAATGTGAAGAAATGAAAAAAATGAGGAACCCTTTGCAATTAAAGAACAATGTGTCTAGTAAAATATGCAAGCATCATAAATTGACTCGGAAACCAAGATGGTCTGTTTCCGCGTACATTATTGTCGTAAAAACTCAAGCAAATGTATGTATGTTTGAATTTTGGGGGGATTTTGCATGTTGAGTCCATGTTAGTTGAAGAGTTACCGTACTAAGAACTATCGTCGGAAGTTAATATAATTCTGAAAGGTGTCAACATCAGTCAAGAATTCGAATCAGTCGGCCCAGACCGCAAACATTTTCCAGATAATCACAACATATTTCAGATACAAATGTATAAGTTTAAGGTGAACCTTACTACCGGTAATAAAGCAACATACAAACCTTCTAATGTGTCCAAAACAACTACCTCATACTGCACAATCAGTTACTAACTGTACATTTTGTGAATTATCTAAAAAAAACGCCATGTGGATAAAATTTCTTTATATTAACAAACCAAATTATTTTAAATTAAGTGCTATTCTTGTCCATAAGATCGATTCAGTTTGTGAAAAGTTAAAGTGTGCAATAGGCATCGAATCTGTTTATTAGGAACAGCCAGTCAGAACGAAATTCAACCAAATCTACGAACTAAAGTGGAATATGAATTTGCGATATTACCCTGCTACTTTTTCTGCAATAAATCAAAGTCTAAGACACTAAAAAGCACAAATTCAATATCAAATATATTCTTTGCAAAAACATTACCAACAAATATTTGATAAAACTTATATCAAAAGTAATTTTACAGCCAGTTGTAATCATGAGTTAACAGAGTATAACGTAAAACTCATGGTTTTTTCAGATATAGAGAAAGAAGATTTGGGAGATAAACGTGAAATTTCGAATAGTGAGAAGAAAGATACATGAATAATAGAATAGGGTAGAAGCATAAGAAAAGTTAGTAAATGAAAAGAAAGTTATAGTAAAACAAAGTAATTGGTATAAGAACAGATAAACATGGATAGAAGAAGGTTAAGAAAAAAATTTATAAATGCTTGTGGAAAGTCCGAAATTAAAATTTTAGGAGCATTACGAAAAATATGAATATTTGATATAACCTGACAGAATAATTTAAGATGAACCAGAAGATGAGTTATTTATATAAATGATGTACATTACTTGCAGGTGAAAAGTTAATAAGAAACGACCGATTTAATAGAGAATACATTGAATGTGTTGTTGGAAGTTTGCGCGAGATAGGTGGTTATATTTTATGTAATAGACTACGGTAATTCATGATTTGTTTTAATTAGATATAATGTAATGTATGTAATTAATATCTGAAAATATTATTTTTGTTTGTTTTCGAGATTTCTCAGGATTTAGGATTAGATTAATATATAGATAAATTCATAGTGTTTCAAATGAACATGCTAATACTAAACAATTTCAGTTATTATTTGTAGATTTGATTAAATCTACTTTAGTTAAGTTAGAGAAAGGAGAGCAGCAGTTCAGTATGTGTTTTTATAGAAACAAACTTAATTATCTTGTTTTTAGTTGCTATAGACTCTTTTCGTTGTTCTTTCAAGATGGAAGTTTCGGAGCAGATCTCATTTATCAAATATTTATGATTTGTTTAGAATCTTGGCAAATTATGGATTCAGATTTGAATTTGGATTTGGATTTGAATTCAATAGAATACATGGATACTCCAGAATATAAAATTGGTTGTAAATACATACCACTCGTGTATATATTTACACAAGTATCAGATAAAATAATGAATGCATAAGGAACGATGATCATAAACTACTGTTCTAGATTTAATTGTCTGAACATGGTTTGTAGAATCTTGGTAGTATATATGCTATTAACGTTTAACTTGAGTAATACGGAATTGCTTGTGATTAAATATGAACAGAGATTTTAAACAAATAAAAGTACATGTTGTTATTAATATTAATAATTTGATGATTGTTAATATAGATGCTAATGGTTGATTCTTCTATTATTGTGACGATACGATATGCTAAAGTAAAAAGTGCTGGTGATATGTATGATGCGACGAGTACTTTGAGAAATACGATAACATAAAAGTAATGGGACAAACACAGTTAAGAGTATACTTTGGAGAAAGTATTAGTAAAAAATAGTTCTTAGAATAAACGATCTAAAAATCAATTATTTGGCCTTGGATAAAAATAAATATTAGCTTCTAATTTGATTAATATCAAGAAAGTAATCTCGATCAGAATTAGACTGCATTCAATGAATTACAAGAAGCAACAATGAGCTTCCTTATGACTAATTAATAGGGTGTTATTATATTTTAATAATAGCTGTGATACAGTTCCTTCTAGGCAAGTCTTACTCTTCTTGTTCACTATCTAGACTCAATCATATGATGTCATGTGTTTACACATAATTCATATCCCAGAAAAAATAACATTTTAAAGTTAATTGTGATGCATTTTTTTTTTACAATGAGGAATACTTTTCTTTCAAAGCCTTCCTAACACACAAAAACAACTAATATACCTTGACGACCTGCTTAGGATTAGGAAACTGACGTTTCCCAGTTGACCTATAGACTGACTCAACCAATCGATTACTCTCCTGTACAGAGCTTATGTCATTTTAGATCTGTCCGGTGATAATTTACATAGAAACAGAATTCATTATTGCACATCATTAAAGAAATCAAGACACCGATGTACTTACCTGAATATCTGGATGAGTTCCTAATAGGAACAGAGTAAAACTTATCGCTGTTGCTGTCGTGTAATGCCCCTGAAAGAAAGTAAAAAAAGCAACATATAATTAACAAAGTGATATTTTTTTTCAAAATATTAAAGAACTACTTTTCTTGTCTTTTGATGCATTTTAGGCAACAATAGATCTGACCTTAACTTTGATGTTCGAAGGCCTGTCCTTAAAAAAAACTGTTATATATATTGAAAGCGGCTATTAATGGATATTGAACAGGAGACAATACATGCTGAAGAGTATGAAAATAATGACCGTCATCTTGAAAATAGCCATTTTGACTATGCTTCAAAATGTTTTAAATAGTAAGTGGGGCATGTGATATATCAAACTGTGTTGGAATGTTCCAAAACCATAATGACGAAGTCAGTTTTGGCATAACTGATTCTGTACGACAAAATGACACGTAAAATTGACCTGAAGAAGGTCGCCTTCGCCTAACATTACACTTTCTTGAAATTGGGACTTCATCTTACGTTAATGCATTTAAAACGTTATAGTGCACTTCATATTGTGGCCATGAGGATCATGATTTCCAACGTCATGCTTATGTACACATTTGTTTTTTGTTCCCTCAACTGTTTCAACAAAAAATATTTTTCATCATTCGGCTCACACATACTCCAAGTCAATTTCACATGTCATTTTGTCATATAGGATCAGAGTTATGCCAAAATTGCTTTCGTCATTGGGTTTCTTGGAGCATTCCAGCACAGATTCATAGAACATGACTCACTTAACATTTAAAATTTTAGTCAAGATAGCCGCGATAGTCAAGATAGCCGTTTCCCAGATGGCGGTCACTGTCGCCATACCATCGAGCATGTATTTCCCCTATTCAGTATTTATTAATAGCCATTTGCTTTCAATATATGTAACAATTTATAACAGAAAGGCGTTTTCCGTACGCTGTATTCGATTTACTTGCTTTCTACGCCCAATCTTTCTCGGGTTCCCCTGTTATTATTTGTTGACGACAACACCTATAATTTTGGTTGTAAGCGTTTATCTCATAACTTTATCTACATACAATTTTCATCAAAATCCGGCTCTGACACCTGGCGAGTGTTCTTTGTCAGATCAGTCACGTCTATATCTAAACTCCATTAAGTTGTATGTTTAATCAACAGATGAAAGCACACGTAACTTACTCCATACCATTGGTTTGTAGCATCAAGAATTATGACTATAGGACATTCTTTTTTTATGTAAAATTGCATTAGAATTCAAACAATGTGGGGAAATTCAGTTTTAATGAACATTTGTTTTGTACACGACCCTATTA
>JAGDQP010054928.1:3238-13245 GCA_022664845.1 Lepisma saccharinum
TAAGAAAATTATTCAAAAGTGGCAATCTTTAAAGAAATATGGTCGGGGAAATTATTTTTTAATAAAATACACAGCCTAAACAGGTAGGAATTGAAACTTGGTACAATCGTACATTAGTATAAATGAATTACAGCCATATAAGAACATTTTTGAAAAGTGGTTATCTTTAAAGAAATATGGCCACCGAATTGTTTTTGAAAGAACACACAGCCTTAACGGGTAGGGCTTGAAACTTCATACTTGGTACAATTGTACATTAGTACAAAAAATTACAATCACATATGAAAAATTTTCAAAAGTGGTCATCTTTAAACAAATATGACGGTCGAAAAAACATTTTCTGCATCGCTTAAGATAGAAAATTGAAATTTTATGTGAGGGTACTTTATACATAGTCGATTAACAAAATAAAATAATTTTTAGGAAAAGTCACCATATTTGACTAAAAATGGCCGCTAAAATACTAACTTGTTAACCATTGAAGGCAGACATAAGAAATATAGTATAACGATTAATTATTACGCGTATATTACATTAAATAGAGCAATGTTTATTTGGAAATTTAATTATGCTAAGAGGACGTTGTAAAAGTGTTAACAACCAAGTAAAGCAAAGTATGTGATAACCTTGCAAAAGTTGATGACATTCTTAAAAATTTGACTCCCTCTACGCATGGAAAATACAGATATATATTTCCTGTTAATAGATTATAAAGTACGTGACAGTTGATGTATGATAAACCAGTAACTGTTTCATTAATAAGTACTAAAATTATTTAACATAAGTAAATTTTTAATGCTGATTTTAATGTTGTTGAATAACTGTATTTAAGTATTGTGGAGCTAAAATAGCCTTATTATTTTTTCAGATTCAGAGTTATTGCCAGTGAAGTTTGACATTGAAACTAATAACGACTCATTATTTAGAGAAAGAAAGACAATTTAGAGGGACCTGTTGTTAGTGCAGAAACATAAGGTGATTTTGGTAAGTTGGAACCTGCTGTTGATGGTGTTTACTGGATTGAAAATTGCAATAATCAGGATATCTTATTTTTGTTAATGTTTCTGTATATTAAGTGAACAAACGAGGCTCGGACAAATGTTAGAAAATAATTAGAGACTAACATGGCCCGCAAAAAATTGTGTACTCTCTTTGTTGTACAAGTGAAATAAATGTTAGAAATACACTTCCTATTTTTGAAAGCTAGGGAAAATTGGCAGCCAAAGATATATTTGATATAATGGTACAAGATTTCCTTTTTGTAAAAGGAATGGGGAAAATAAAATATATATAATATTTTGTCAATTTTAACTAAAATTGTAAAAAAAAATGAAAAGGAAAGAAAACAAAACTTGATTTGCAGTTTGTTACCTGAATAAGAGTGGTGGTTTCTAAAAGACATAATCCTTAGGTTTTAAGAACCACGGCGGAAATAACATTTGTTGTTAACAAGAACATAGTATTTTATTTTTAGATAGTTAACTGAACATTTATATTGACTAAAAGTGTAATAGTGTTTTTATTTCATAAAAAGGCACTGAAAACCCTGTATTAGCTTACCTTGTAATGATATTTTCTTCAACACATAGCATTACATTACGTAAGAAATCAATTTTACATACCACTACTAAATGTGGAAATGAACTATTATAAGCACTTCTATTTTTTCAAATTTTATAGATAGTTTGCAGAAAAATTGTTTTGATTTAAAATATATTTTAGATATAACAAATAACATTTGTTGTTAGTTGCATTTAGAGTACGAGTGTAAAAACACCGTTTTAAGTATGTTGTTGCATCCCTTATATTTTGAAAAGAAGACAAACATGAATCCAATTGATAACATTTTTTGCAGTGTTCAGACGGACACATCCTAGATGTTCAGAGGTTGTTGTGTAATGGTGCTCCTGATAATATAAAAGAAGAGTTACTAAAATTAAGTAAAAAGTGGCGTTGCACTTTCTGTTTGGAAACCGTGGAAGCCTACACAAAATATGTGTACCAATGTTGATGAACTGTCGCATGACTTTACGATTGTATCCAGCAGTGAAAGAAAATTTCCGCATTTCGGCCTAGAAGGCAGATAAATAGTTTTGGCAAATGCTAATCAAGTACCGATTGTCGACCCTGAAGAGTATATATAAATAGATTATATCAGTTTTCCCAAGACATATTCTATCAGGAATTCCCGAATAGGTATACGCTGGATAACGATCGATAGTAAAACCCCGCCATCGACAGGACACTATATATCCTGGCGATTGAGAGATGACCTAACTCCTGAAGTGATTTTAGAAACGCTAGAAAATGTTCTCAATTCAAATGAGAGGTTTTTGTTTGGGCAATTGGAAATTCAAGTCCATTGGATTGATCCTCGATTTGACCAGGAAGGAGAAGCACTTAATAAGCGTATATATAACTTAATGGATAATGTTTTTTTCTTTTGGCCGGCACAATTAAACCTCCAAAAGGTATATATTATCTTCCCCAAAATTTGATACTGCCCAAGATAAATGCAGATGGGATTCGCTAGTACAAAACCTTCAAATTACAAAACAACGACCAAATATGTGGACTGATAGAGGAAATAACCTGTGTCATAAAGCACGTCTTTACATAGAAAAAATTAACGGCTGTACAAACAAAGAAGTATATATGTTTCAACAACAATTATTGCCTGATTAGCAAATTTGGTGTATGAGAAAAAACCGAAACAAGATAAATTATCAAAATGTTTAGTGGTGCTCGTGCGCCAACTCAGTTGTTTATTGCCTTTCGGAATAATTACTACAGTGTGATACCTTCTATTAGGAAATACTTATTACATATTGTTTAAAGGGGCACAATGACTCAAGATATAAAAAATTCGAATATATATGTTCGTACTGTGAACTGTACGATGGAAGAACAAAAAGTTTGATTTCCGTGTAATTATTGTTATTGAATATTTCCTTCATTTGAATGTTTGGTTAATCAAAGAGTAGTAATAGATCCTTACATCAGAATTTGCAAGAATGTGGAACATGTCACAGGCTTGTACGTATGCGTCGTCGTCCTCGAAAAAACATATTTGTGGAGAAATATACTGTTTCCTGTGTGAAAAATTCGCATTACCTGGCCATGCCCGTTATGTACAAACCATAAAGAAACAATATGAGTGATATCTTGTGATCGTATTTGAATCTGAAACTCAACTATTGGACGCTAATGAAAAATAGAAGAGGGAAAATGAAGTGAACGTGGTTGTAATAAATGCTGGAATTCAGAGGTTTCTTGCGATAATTGTGGGATCAAAACAATGACAATAGTAGGGAGTTTATCATTAACACAATGGGAGAGTTTATAAAACATGTATTAATTTCCAGGCCTAAATTGCAGAAGGTAGTGTGTCTTTCACAAAATGGATCGGTTTTTGACATGATAGTGGCTGCAAGAAACTTAATTGAAGACCAATCACACTGAAAAATACACAATGTATCTTAAACGGCCAGAAAATTGTTTAAATGGTTTTGGATTAGTGTTATTTTTAGAGACACGCTGCTTTATATGAACATTAAACTAAGTAATTTGCCAACGACATTGGGTCTTGATGCAAATTTAAAATTAGGTTAGTTTCCATAAATGTTCAATTGAAAACAAAACGAAAACTACGAAGTCCCATTTCCATATCTTCAATGGTTTGATGTTGAAAATAAATCCGAAGATGGTACTAAAGTATTAATGGCATTTCATGATGCGTGTAAGAAGGATACCAACCATAAATTTAATATGCAAAAAGAACTCATTACATACTGTAAGAATGACGTTTCATTGTTAACGCAGGCAGTTGTGAATTTTTCTAATATTATCGAGGAAAAATCTGGAGACAAAATATTGTTTTCTAAGTTGACCTACTATTGCCTGTTTGTCTATCTTTCTGTTTTGCACATTATATTTGAAACAAAATACCATAGCCGTCATGCCGCCCATGGGATCGCAGCACCAAAACAGGGAAAGTAAAAAAATTTGCAATGGCTAGAGTATTTGGCACATATTACCGGTAGAAATCAAACAGTGCTAATGTAGGAGAAGAAAAAGTAGGTTCCTACGAGGTAGATGGATATTATGAAGATGAAAAGAGAGAAGAAGTAACTATTGTAGAAATCGATTGATGGTTTTTCAACGGAATTCCACAGTGTTACCCTAGCCTCCGCCATAGTTCATTAGATGGTGGAGCAAGTCTTCAAGAACTTTATGATCGTACCGTGGAAAAGGCAGAAGGTATGAGCAGTTCGTTAAGCACAACCTTCATTGAAATACGGGAATGCAAACGGGATAAAAAAGTGAAACAAATCAAGGATATACAACAGTTTACTGAGACCAAATGCGCAAATCTCTACGATGGATTGATTCCAGAGAAAGCATTTAAAAGAGGAAGGATACAATGCTTCCGTAGTCTGCATAAATACAGTGAAAACGAGCAAATAAAATACTTGAACATATCCAGCTTGTACCTATGGGTAATGGCACGAAAAGCATTGCTAGTTGGAATGCCACGCGTGTACAAAAACATTTTTTTTCAAAACGTTGAAATGTGCACTGACTTATAATTTGCATTATTCTTCCATCAAACTGTTTTAAATTTCCAATATTGCCTTTTTCCTGTAACTCAAAATTACTCTTTGGTATGTACATAACATGTATGGAGGAAATCAATAATGACTGCCACCGTACAGAAAAAGAAAGGGAATTCAGAGGAACTTTTGCAACTCAAGAACCTCGTGAAAGTTAAACGTGAATATGAAGTGAAAGAAATGGATGAAGTCTGGGAATTTAAAATGCAATGTGGATTATTTAAAAACCACGTGGGAAGTATAATAACAATGAAGCAGGAAGTCAGTGGATTTGCTGCCGAACATAAAACAGAAGGAGAAAAGCAACAAAATATAAAAGACTATCAAGAACACGAAAATACTCAAATGAAGTATGACAGCATTAAAAAACAGGGACTGCGCTACATTGCAAAATTGTTTTTAAATTTCCTGTATGGTAAGTAGGGACTGGGCAAAGACTTAAGTCAAAAGTTGAATTGTTGAGGATAGTGCATCATTTTTTAACATTATGCTTAATCCAAATTATGAAGCTTCGACAGTAACACCAGTAGGACCAAAAGTTTAATTTAGTGACCTATAAAGGAAAGGAAATGGAGAAAAAACATTGTCGTTTTCGAATGTTTGTTTGGCAGTGTTTATTACAACATGGGCTCCTTTACGATTGTATGAATTGATGGACACGGTAGGGTATGATAAACTCTTGTATATGGATATCAACAGCATCATGTATATCCACCACAACAACGAGAAGTCGCCCCTGGGACCTGGGATGTACCATGGCGAATTAACCAATGAAATTCCTGATGTCTGGTACATGAATTTGTCTATTGGTTTAGGGCCAAAGAAGTATGCGTATCGCATACAAGAAATTGCCACGGGTAAAGTAAAAGAAATGTTGAAAATTAGAGGCATCATTCTAAGCTACAGAAATAAAAAAGAAATTAATCTTGAACACTTCTATGACATGAACACAGAGAACCCAAAAGAAAATTATTTTTTCTCCCAATAATATTAAGAGAAAACCAGAATTTGTGATTGTATTTAAACCTGAAACTAAGACCCATCAGGTAACCACCAGTAAACAGCGAAGAATTATTGTATACATTACAATCACTGACTAGAAAACTTTACCCTATAGCTACAGACAAAATTAAAAAATTGTAGTAGTGCAAGTTACCAATATAAAAAGAAAAATTTGCATTGGAACTGCTCATTTCAATTAAAGTTGTTGACCTTTCAGCATCCTTGTACCATCATGAACAGCGGCCCTTCGAAATAAGGGAAAAACATTCATTAATATGTTGTTACTATTTTAAGATCACATATTTAGTACTAAATTCAACGAAATCGTTTGGTGCTGGAGCTGTTGTTCCAAATCTTACTGCTGAAAATGTTTGATTTTATCAACATATTCCCAATATGGAAACATGAAATTCAACCGAATTCACTGATTATTTTAGACAATTTAATGTCTGAAACAAACGCGGATATAAGTAACCTGGTCACGAAATTCAACCATCATAAAAGTTTAACTGTCTTCTTCATTGTTCAAAATTTATTTCCAAATGTCACACTTTCGTGTAACATTTCTTAAATTGTCATTATCTTATAGTTTTTAAGAATCCATGTGATAAACTACAAATTGATTTTCTAGCAAGATAAATTTTGCCACGTGATAGTAAGGGACTGGTAGGTGTATTTGAACAAGGAACAGTAAATCCAGATAGTTATCTCCTATCTGATTTAACGCAAAATATTCCTGAGGCATTGCAAATTCGTACAAATATTTTTCCTACGAAACCATACGCATGTAAAAGACCTGCATAATGACATAACATTCAGTTGACGTTACGATGTCGAGCTTAAAGCATTACAAGAATGAGCTCCGTTCTCTTTGAAGGTGTAACGGTAAACACCGAAAATGATTGTAACAGAAAGCTTTAGGAGGTGTTACTCGAACCTCTGCACAAGTAGCAAAAATACCATAAATGGGAATATTCCGTTGAGTCCTTATCAGGAGGCAAGATTACGTCGACTTAGAAGGACGTTGCGTGGATTGTCTCTTGCAATGTTCAGTATTAAACGTAGACGACAATCATTATTACAAAAAGGAGGGACATTTTTACTTTTATTGTTTCCACCAATATTAAGTGAAGTGACCTCAAGTCTTTTCAATCGGTATCATGGCAACGTATCAATTTAAAAAACATATTTTAGTACCGGAGCAAGCAACAGCACAACTGGCATCATCAGTCAAATCCAATTAATCACCCCAAACCCGATTAGATCAACAAATGGAAAACGTATTATCAGGTACGAATATAACACCACGAGAATGGAAAATGTATCAGCATGCATTGCATAGGTACTTGGGTCATATTCCACCAAGAAATCAACCCATTGTACTACCTCTCGTGGAATCAGATATCACAAGAAAAAGTATTTCTAAAAATTAAATATTTCAACTCATTTTAGATTCTATTCCTAAGACTCTTCGTCGAAAAACAAGTCTTATTAAATGTATTGCACACATCCAATCATATTAATGGGGATCCATCCGGTCTAGTAACAATTGATATTACAGTACTCCCAGGATCTTATATTATTGATCTTTTAAATGAAGTGGCAAGAAAACGAGAACCAAGAAATCTAATTGGCATACAAAACATTCAAGCAATTGCTGCAGGAAATTAATATTCCAAAAGAATTAATTAATTTTCAGTTTCGTTCAGGTGCATCTTTGTTTAAGGAACAATTACCTATTCATAAAGTAACAAAAAGCGAAAAAAGTCAAAAACAAAGAAGCGTAATACCAACACCATTTTAAGAAATTTTAGATCTTATAAAATGTAGAGATGTGGTTATCATAATTGTACTTTACGTATTCGGATCCGGTGTCTCTAGGCAGTGTTAGAAAATTAAACAAAAAAGTGCAGCGTCAAAATTAAAAGTTAAAAATGGTTAGCATCAGAAGATGCATATACTTTACACGCCCCCGTTCGTAAAACCTCTCCACGAAAACAATATTATGTGAGTGGTCCAAATAGATTACCACAAATGGATTTAGCAGATATGCAAAATGTGTCAAAGTATAATGATGGGTACAGACACGTTTTATGTTCAATCGATGCTTTTTCACAGTATGTAACATGTATTCCTGTCAAGAATAAAAAGGTGTTTTTTGTAGCCGAAACCATTACCATTTTTTTAAATCGTTGAAATTACCACTAGCACATTGTCAAACGGATTTAGGAACGGAATTTTAAAACCAGTACGTGAAACGCATATGTAAAAGGTATACATATGTACAATTATTATCACTGTCAATTCGGAAATAAAAGCAGCACTTATGGAACGATTTATTCACACGTTCAAGGCGAGAATATACATGTACTATACGATTGAAAACACATTCCGGTACATTGACGTATTAGACGATCTCGCACACAGTTAGAATCATAGTCCACATTCCACAAGTAAGCTAGCAGCTAGTGGCGTCTCGGACACAAACGTAAACCAAATCTGACCAACCCTATACGGAAACAAATCCAAAACCAAACCCAAGTGTAAATTGCCATCCGGAAACTATGTGCGTGTCAGAAACATAAATTTAAAAGTATATATTTATCAAAATGATCGCGTGAAATTTGTATTGTTGATAAATGTATTAAAAGTAATGCTATCATGTGTAAAATCAATGATTTTAATGGTAGTTTTTACAATCAGGAGCTTCGAAAATTATTACAAGTAAAAAGAAAACGTACATTATTGAAAAAGTGTTAAAACGAAAAAAAGTATGTCAACTGTTAAAAATATCTATCAAGTATGAATAGTTGGGTACGTCGAGAAACTGTTCAGTCATCATCATCATGACCATCCGAGCATGCTAATGAATTTTATGTAATATTACCGTCCAAAGCAAATTTACATGTATTTGATAATAACACTGCGTCATATACAACTAAGGTTGTTCAACCAATATATTTAAATTGAAATTGGGTTGTTGGGTTAATGGGAATAAGAATTCCGTGGAGTTTTATAATATTAAGCAGGAGGAAGCATTATTATTCAAACGGAAGTCAAAAAGTAAACAGAATATAATATTAAATTTCCACCAGAGTACTATGATTCCGTACCAAAAATGCTGGAAAGTATTCCACAAATACTTGAGACTCAAGAAAGGTACAAGCACTATAAAAAACAAAAGAAAAGGAAGATGAAAGAGAACGGTTACGACTTATACTTCAGGATTTACTTAGTGACGATGCTGAATCTGAATTTGTAGGTTACGATCCCAATCTCGAGGATGAAGATGATGCAATAGGCATCGATGATCCCTGTATGTAACATTATGATTACACACGTGATCGTGTCTATATTAAACACAGATGCTATCGAAAATGACATGATGTAATTGGAATGACACCCGGATTACAAAATCTGCTTGGGTTTAGTAATGATCCAAACATAGACAATCATAGCATTCACTATTTTCCACCTGGTCGACGTAAACGTCGTAACCATTCCTGCACCATTTCCATGCAATTTAAATTATAATATCCCTTCTGAAATTAATGTTTCTCTTGATCTAGTAAAACTCAACCTACTATTGGAAAACTACTTCGAGAAATCAGTGTGCACGAGTATCAGTACGGTGAAATAAATCCTATATGAAACGGCCACAGAATATGAAAGTGGAAAAGTCATTTTTTATACTTTACACGTAGACTTAAAAGATGAACGTGGAAAAAATTGCCATTCCAATGTGGAACGTCAAGCATTACACTTCATTTTAAACAGAGAGCTTGATTTCCGAAAGTACTGATGATAATTTTTACATTACTCTAAGTGTATTTGTATAAGTACACAAACTTATACAAATAATATACTTACACTTTTTCGTAATATTCTCAATCGTCGTATTCAATTGAATGATCCATCGTGGAAGGTTGTACTTGGTGAAATTCATATTCCACTCACATGTAAAAATGTTCTTGATCGAGAAAATATCTTTTGATTTGATTTAGAGGACGGAACAAAACTAAAACATCCTATTACTTCTTGATATTATGCGACCGTGCAACAATTACTTGATTAAATCAATATAATTACAACGTGTATAGAATTTGCCTATTCCAATACAGTACAAATCAAAACCACCAATAATATTCAAGCAATTCGTTTCTCTCCCACGTTAGCATTGGAATTAGGATTTGAATCCAGCATTAACACTTTAAAACTTTTAGCAATCCAAGAATATTCCTACTTAGGTATAGAGTATCCACAACAAGTGTTTGTATACACGGATCTTATTCAGCCATAATATGTAGGTTATACAAAAGCACCATTACTTCGAATTGTGGCCATGACAGATACAAATCATGGAAAAGTGCAAACTATTACATTTCAAAACGT